>BOPN01004061.1:120993-122667 GCA_017312705.2 Penaeus japonicus | reverse complement strand
CTCTCTCTCTCTCTCTCTCTATATATATATATATATATATATATATATATATATATATATATATATATATATATATATATATATATATATACGTCTGTCTCTGTCAGTAAGTCATATGTAAGTATGTATACTATCTGTGCGTTGGCGTTACATACATACATAGATACATACACATCAGTTTTATATATAAACTGCGCCTGTTTTACATGCTTCTGTGTCTGTCTGTAAGCCATATGTATATATGTATGTATGCTATCTGTACGTTGACGATACATACATACATACATACATACATAGATACACATCAGTTTTATATATAAACTGCGCCTGTTTTGCATGCTTCTGTGTCTGTCTGTCGGTGCTTCCGACTGGCGGTGTTCGATTCGTTGCGTAATTTATTCCATGAATACGTGAAGTCACAGGCGGGCGAAATATTCACCGCGGGGTTAAGATATTTTTCTTTGTTCCTGCCAAACTTAAGGCGGGAGAAGAGAAAACGAATATATATGTATATACGTAGAGAGGGAAGGCGTGGGAAAGAAAACGAAAGAAGTTTAGTGGTAATGATTTATAAAAAAAAATGTGAGTGTGTTTAAGAGAAAGGAAACGAAAAAGGAAGATAGGAGAGGGGAAGATTGATGGAGGGAGAGAGGGAGGGAGAGAGAGAGAGAGAGAGAGAGAGAGAGAGAGAGAGAGAGAGAGAAAGAGAGAGAAAGAAAAAGAGAGAGAGAGAGAAAGAGAAAAAAAGAGAGAAGGAAAAGGCGAAATGGTGATAGATAGAAAGATAGAATCAGATAGATAAATCAACAGCACAAACACACAAACGAAACGAATGATAAAAAAAATCATAAGAGCAAACGAAAGAGAGAGAGAAAAAAAAAATGAAATACATAAAAGACAAAAAGAATGAACAGACAGTGGCCAAATGCGGGAGTCTCCGCCGACATTTCTTACAAGGTTATCTTATGAGACGATTGTGACCTTGAGAGAAATAGACGGTTTCGGGTCATGACCTCCGAAGGAAAATGGGAAAAAAGAGAGGGGAAAGGGAGGGAGAGAGAGGGGGGGGGGGAGAAAGTGAAGGAGTGAGGGAGGGAAGGAGAGAGAGAGAGAGAAGAAGAGAGAGATAGAGAGATACTGATGATAACAATGATAATGATAATGATGCGTGATAATAATGATGACGATGATAATGATAGTGATAAGAAGTGATGTTAATGATATTACAATAATAATAATAATAATGGCGGTATTGATGATAATGAGAGAAACGATAATGATAACAATGACATTAATATCAATGATAGTAATAATAATCATGATAATGATAATAATAATAGTAATAATAATCATGATAATAATAAAAGCAATAATAGTAATTATGATAACATTCATAAAAGCAACAATAGGAAAAACAATACTAATGATAATAACACCAGAACAGTAATAATGATTCAAACAATAATAATAACAATAATGTTAATAAAAAATTTAAGTAAACAAGTCCTAACGGTTGCAGACATCAGTAAATCAATATAAAATGACATAACAACCCTCAGCGGAGGACCCTTGGGAGATTAACACCTTTTGTGTAATTGAACGTGAAGGCTAAACATTCATGTGAAGTTACGTAAGGTTTTCTTTGTAAAAAAAAAAAAAAAAAAAAAAAAAACG
>BOPN01004061.1:115993-118493 GCA_017312705.2 Penaeus japonicus | reverse complement strand
TGACAGTAAGAGAGGGGTTGACAGATAGGTGAAGCAACGAGCGTACGTATATTTATGTATATATGTATATGTGATAGAATATATATGTAACAACTAGAATGACATGGAAGGTACAGATTATATTGGTGATTGCATTATATAAAATAGGATAGCAAAAGCATACTTGTGCAGATTATATTCGATAGACATAATAACGATTACAGCAGACACAATATATAAATACAAATGGTTATTTCAAGGTTACACTCTTTATTTCTCTCTCTCTCTCTCGCTTTCTTTCGCTCTCTCTCTCTCTCTCTCTCTCTCTCTCTCTCTCTCTCTCTCTCTCTCTCTCTCTCTCTTTCTTTCGCTCTCTCTCTCTCTCTCTCTCGCAGGACTTTCATGTAATCATATCGAATTATCACCTCTATTAAAAATTAACACGATTAATATTTTTAGTCCATATCAAACGTTTTTATATATGTTTCTTTTCATATCGTGTTAATTTCTCTTTTTTTCTTGTTCTCTCTCTTACGCTCCTCCTAATATATATCTCCCTCTCCCGTCTCTTCTCCGTTTCTGCTATCTCTCTCTTCCTGTTACACACACACACACACACAAACACACACACTCACATACACACATACACACACACGCGCGCGCGCGCACGCACACACACACACACACAAACACACATACACACAACCCATTAAACCTTTCTACCCCCCCACCCACCCCCTACCACATCAACCAACACACTCCCTCCACCTACCCACCCCACCCCTCTCCCCACATACTCCTTCCGTCCCCTACTCCCTCCAACCTCCACCCCATCCCCTCCCCACCCCATCCCACCTCATCCCACCCCCATCCCTCCCCCACCCCATCCCACCCATCCCATCCCCACCCCATCTCACCTCATCCCACCTCATCCCACCCCTTCCCACCCCCACCCCAACCCCACCCCTTCCCACCCCCACCCCCATCCCTCCCCCGAGCTAAGGAGGGCCAAGGAAGCGAGGTTTACTAACCCCGTCGGACGTGTTTGACATTTGGATGCTGTGAGGAAAGACACAGGGAGAGAACTGTGTTGTATTAGATATATTTATTATTTCGAATACACAGTCTTCGCTGTTACTGTGACTAAAAGGAACATTTATGTGAAGAGAAGACTTAATAGTAATCAGGGTTTTTTTTTCTATCTGCTTAAGAAAAATAAAAGAAAACGAGTATAGTTGGAATTAAGAGGGGAAAAAAATATATCTATAGAGTATACATATGATATAGTCGAACTTCTGTTGTGTAAACAAAGTTATTGTAATAACGGTAATTTCTTCGTATTATTTACTCTGTACAAGTGAAGACATTCCGTGCAATCTCAGCCTTAGTTTCCTCAGGCTAAACTAGCAAGTCGAACCTAACTCATACATGAGCCCCAACAGGGACTAAGATTGGGGTAAGGATAACCCTATATTACCTCATCTTTTTGAGATGTAAAAAAAAATAAAAAAATAAAAAATAATAAAATAAAATAAATAAATAAATAAATAAAAATGTCTCAATAAACTCGTCAAAGTCAAAGTCAAAGTCTAGCAAAGGCCAAACACAAATGAAATTGTTATTTCAGGAACACAAATAGACCTGCTGACGAGATATGGAGAAAAAACTTGGCATTCTACATTGGCATATACTTTTTTGTCTTTCTGTCAATAGACATAGCTTGTTGTCTTACAGAAAGAGCGTGTCTGCTTCTTCCTTGGTCTGAGTGTGTTCTACCGAGGCTGAAAAATGAATAAAGGAATGAATAAATAAACAAACCGTCGACTTGAGACCAAAATTCTGACGCGTTCGCTCGAGAACTTCAGAAGACAAAAACGAAAGAGAGAAAGGATCGATAATGGATAAATAATAAAAATACACAATACGTTTTTTTTTTTTTCTTCTTCTTCTTCTTCTTCTTCTTCTTCTTCTTCTTCTTCTTCTTCTTCTTCTTCTTCTTCTTCTTCTTCTTCTTCTTCTTCTTTTTTTTCTTCTTCTTCTTCTTTTTTTTTTCTTTTTTTTTTTTTTTTTGATAAAGTGTTTTAGAAACGGGATCTCTGCGTTTTGAGCTAGTGATAGTCTTCATATTGGAGATAATGATAAGGTTAATGACAATAATAATCAAGGTGATAAAGATAGCTATTGTTATTTTAATTGTTATTGCATAATATTTACAGTAACAATAATAACAACAAAAACAATGACAATGATAGGGATGATAATGATAATAGTGATAATGAAGATGATTTATTGATAACAATAATAATAATGATAATAATAATAATGACGACAATGATAATGAAAACAATAATAATGATAACAATAACAATGATAATAATGATTTTGGTAATAATGATGATAATAATGATAGTAATGGCAATGAAGATGATTATGATAATAATGATGGTGATGATGATGATAATGATGAAAATAGAAAATTGTCATATCAATAAAAATAATGATAATGATGACAATGGAAATA
>BOPN01004061.1:100993-108493 GCA_017312705.2 Penaeus japonicus | reverse complement strand
AACAATAACAATAAAGATAATGATAGTAATAGTAATAATAATGATAAAGATGATGATAATAATTTTGATGATAATAACAATAATAGTAATAATAATAATGCTAGTAATGAAAATAAATAAAATCATAATAATAGTAGTAGTAATAACAATGATGATGATAATAATAATGATAATAAAAGTGATAATAACAATAATGCTAATGATGTTAAAAAACAATAGTGATACTAGTAGTAGTAATAATAATAACAATAATAGTAGTAGTAATAACAATAATGATGATAATAATAATAATAATAACAGTGATAATAACAATAATACAAACGATGTTAAATAACAATAGTGATACTAGTAGTAGTACTAATAATAACAATAATAGTAGTAGTAATAACAATAATGATAATAATAATAATAATAATAATAACAGTGATAATAACAATAATACAAACGATGTTAAATAACAATAGTGATACTAGTAGTAGTAATAATAATAATAATAATACCATTCATACCCGAAGGTCGTCTGGATTATAAACGGCCAGACGCAAATAACCATAATTCCTTTTTAATTTGTTTGATAAAAGTAATAAAACGAAATGCTTAGGAATATGCAAACTCATGACTCATGACTTTCGCATATGATATTAAGCGTATTTGGTAAAAGTTAATCGTGCAGTCAGCATTTGTAACGTGTTTATTAGAAATGGCAGTCCAGACTCAGCGGATATGACCGAGGAAAGTTGATAGCTGGTCGTGAACAGATGGTAGCTTTGCAGCTGGTAGTGGTCGCTTGTAGTTGAGAGTTGGTAGTAAACAGCTGGTTGTTTGGCAGTTGGGAGTGATCGCCTGTAGTTGATAGCTGGTCGTGAACAGATGGTTGTTTGACAGTTGGTTGTGAATAGCTGGTGGTTTGACAGTTGGTAGTGGTCGTCTGTAGTTGAGAGTTGGTAGTAAACAGATGGTTGTTTGGCAGTTGGGAGTGGTCGTCTGTAGTTGATAGCTGGTCGTGAACAGATGGTAGCTTGGCAGCTGGTAGTGGTCGTCTGTAGTTGAGAGTTGGTAGTAAACAGATGGTTGTTTGGCAGTTGGTAGTGGTCGTCTGTAGTTGAGAGTTGGTAGTAAACATCTGGTTGTTTGACAGTTGGTAGTGGTCGCCTGTAGTTTAGAGTTGGTAGTAAACAGCTGGTTGTGTGGCAGTTGGGAGTGATCGCCTGTAGTTGATAGCTGGTCGTGAACAGACGGTAGCTTTGCAGTTGGTAGTGGTCGTCTGTAGTTGAGAGTTGGTAGTAAACAGCTGGTTGTTTGGCAGCTGGTAGTGGTCGCCTGTAGTTGAGAGTTGGTAGTAAACAGCTGGTTGTTTGACAGTTGGGAGTGATGGCTTGTAGCTTGACAGTTGGTAGTAAACAGCTGGTGGTTTGACAGTTGGGAGTGATGGCTTGTAGTTGATGGTTGGTCGTGAACAGCTGGTAGCTTTGCAGCTGGTAGTGATCGTCTGTAGTTGAGAGTTGGTAGTAAACAGCTGGTGGTTTGACAGTTGGTAGTGGTCGTCTGTAGTTGAGAGTTGGTAGTAAACAGTTGGTTGTTTGACAGTTGGGAGTGATCACTTGTAGTTTGGCAGTTGGAAGTGATGGCTTGTAGCTTGACATTTGGTAGTAAACAGCTGGCAATTTGACGGTAGACATGTCCTCCTCCTTGACGGGGATATTGTAAGGGGAGATTCGCCGTTCAATTGCAACGTAGAGCATATTGAATTGCAATAAACCCTTCTTTACGGAAATCGGAAATATGGTAGCGCATTTTATTTTTTTTTTATTTTTTTATTTTTTTTTTTTACCTGTGTGCATATATATATACATACATACAGATATACTTGCATATGGGTACACATATACTTATACATACATATAGATGTATATATACTTATATCCATATACATGTGTGTAAATATTTTCATTTATATACATATACACATATGGATATATATATATATATATATATATATATATATATATATATATATATATATATATATATATATATATATAGATAGATAGATAGATAGATAGATAGATAGAGAGAAAGCGAGAGAAATGACAGAACATTGACTAAACCCACTTTGTGAAGACTCAAAGTAAATTACCAAGTGAAAATTAGATCGACTTGATGAAATTATCAAAGTGGCAATCACATGAGAGAGAGAGAGAGAGAGAGAGAGAGAGAGAGAGAGAGAGAGAGAGAGAGAGAGAGAGAGAGAGAGAGAGAGAGAGAGAGAGGAGAAAAAGAGAAGGGATGGGAGAGAGATATATACATATTAGAAGTGTGTATGAGAGAGAGAGAGAATAAGAAATAGAGAAAGATAGAAATTATTAGAATAGAAATGAAAAAAAGTTTTGTGTGGAAAAAAACATTAACCATGTTCATTTTTACTGTAGATGATTACTCAACATGATTACATTAAAATCCTGCCATGATTATAATATTCGTATAAAATCAGTATTATCTCTCACAGCATATACACTTTGAAATATATTACGTCACAATGTTACCAGATCTTTTTGAAAAGGTTTGAATGACAACTGACCCTGTCGTCGCATCAACGCCATCTATCGGAGAAGCATCGAATTACAAACGATTTCCGAGACATCTTGATTCTTTCCCTTTGTCGAGTGTGTACTTTCTTCTCTGGTTTTATTTCTTAGGAAAAGTGTGTGTGTGTGTGTATGCGTGTGCGTGTGTGTGTGTGTGTGTGTGTGTGTGAAACAATTCATTGAGATTACAATAAATATTTCTTTGAATCGCATTTGTTTTCCATATAAGAAATCCATGCAAACATCGCTAATAACGAAGCAATAAGAAACTTATTATACGAAATCAATCACATACCTCAATAACATAATGACATAAAGGCAATTATAGGTCTGGATGGTAATGATATCAAATTAATAGTCCATCTGAATAATATGATTTCCGTTATATATTTGAATAATGTGATTATATAAAACATTCACGTATCTGAATAATGGCATTCATTACGGCCATTATGACTATAATGATTTTTCGGGACAAGAAAATACATACACGCATACACACGTACTCACACGCACATATGCAGGTCCACACAGGCACGCACGTAAACACACGCAATATATACGTGAGACACGCATATAAAGCGGGAAACACACATGCACGCGCGCACACACATATGCACACGCACACACACGCACGTGTACACACACATACACACACGCACGCACGTGCACACACACACATAGGACTCGCCATGATGCTCCATCCTACCCCCTCCCCCCATCCCCACCCTACCCCTCCCACTCCCCTCCCTCCCTCCCTCCCCTTCTTTCCCCCCTCCTCCCCTCCCCTCTCCTCTCCTACCCCCCATCCCCTCTCCTCTCCTACCCCCCATCCCCTCTCCTCACCTCCACCCCCATTCCCTCTCCTGCTTTCCCTTCCCTCCCCTCTCCTCCCATCCCCTCCACTCCACCCCTCCCCTCTCCTCCCTTCCCCCCATTCCCTCTCCTCTCCTCTCCTCCCCCCCACCCAACCACTCCACCCCTCCCCTCTCCTCTCCTCCCTTCCTCCCATCCCTTCTCCTCCCCTCCCCCCACCCCCCAGCCCCACCCTCCCCTCCTTCCTCCCTTCCTTCCATCCCTTCTCCTCCCCTCCCCCCTCCACCGACGCCTACCCAACCACCCCACCCGTCTCCTTCCTCCCTTCCTCCAAACCCTCCTTATCTCCCCCTTCCTCCCATCCCCTCCTTACCCCATTCCCTCTCTCCCTCTCCTCTCTACTCCCTATCTCTCCTCCTCTCCTCTCCCCCCCCCCACCCAACCACCCCATCCCTAACCCTCTTCTCTCCTTCCCCCCCTTCCCCCAATCCCCTCTCCTCTCCTCTCCTTCTCTTACCCCCCCATCCCCTCTCCTCTCCTACTACCCCCCCTCCCCCCCTCTCCTCCCTCCCATTCCTCCCTCCTCTCCTCCCCCCCCAACCACCCCACCCTCCTCTCCTCTCCTCCACCCCCACCGCTTCCCCCAATCCCCTCTCCTCCCCTCCTCCCATCCCATCCCCTCTCCTACCCCCCCATCCCATTCCCCCTCCTCTCCTCCCACCCAACCACCCCTCCCCTCTCCTCCCCCCCCTCCACCATCCCACCTCCTTTCCTCCCCCCTCCTCTCCTCCCTACCCTCCCCCCTCCACCGACGCCCACCCGCCCACCCAACCCGTCTCAACTTGCCGCTAATTGCAATAGACAGTTGCATTAAACGAGCGACGGTATCCGGACGCAGATGTCACCACCACCACCAGATGACGACAGGAAATCCGGTTACCTGAGTAATTACCGGATTATTGAAGTTCAATAGAGAGGCTCTGGTTCTTTGAGTTGCCGGTTCGTTGGGTGTGATTTTTTTATGTGTTTGTTTGGTTGTTGAGCTTTTAGTTTGTTGATCTTTTGTGTTTTTTTCGGTATTGTGTTTTTTTTTCTTGTATTTGGTTTGTTGGGTTTTTTGGTTCGTTACTTTTCGGTACGTTGTTTTCCGGTGCTATGCATTTTCGGTTTATTGTTTTTTTCGGTTCGTTGTTTTTTTCGGTTCGTTGCATTTTCGATTCGTTTTTTTCGGTTCATTGTTGTTGTTTTTTTCGGTTCGTTGCTTTTTCGGTTAATCGGTTCTTTGGTGTTGCATTTTCTTGGTGACCCAGTTTGGCGGTTCTACGGTTTCATCGGTTCGTTAATCTTTCCTATTATTGCTCACTGGTTCGTTTTGCTCTTGCTGTTGCTCTAAAGTTTCCTGTATTTGTTGTTGCTATTGTTGTTGCTTGATTCGTTGTTGTTTTTTTGTATTTTCGGTTCTGTAGCTTATAAGTTCGTCGCTTGAGCGGTTCATTGTGTGGTTCTTCGGATATTTAGTTCGTTGGTTCGGTTATGCGGTTCGTCAATTCATGTGTTATATGGTTCACTCGTTCCGGTTCAATAAGTGTTTTGGTTCGTCATGCGGTTTGGCTTGTGGTTCATTGGTTCGTTGTTTGTTTTGTTTTGTGGTTCGTCAAGTACCGCTATCTTTATTATCATTATCTTTATCATATTATTGATTAATTGTATTATTCTCTTTCATTTTATTGTTATTATCATTATTATTATTATCATTGATGTTATTATCATTATTATTATTATTGATATTATTGTTATTATTGTCATTATCGTCATTATCCTTCTCTTTATTATTGTTGTTCTCATTATTATTGTCAAAATCTTGATAATGATAACTGTTATTGTTATCTTTATTATTGCAACATTATCATTACCATCCTTATTATCAATATCATCATTACTATGACAATGATGTTTTTCATCCTTATCCTTATCATTTTCATCATTATCATTATTATTACTCTTGTTATTATTGTTTTCCTTATTACCATCGTTATCATTATCAGTATCATCGTTTTTATCATAAGTGTTATCATTACAATTATTGTTATTATCACCATTGTTTTTGCTTTTATCCTTGCTGTTATTATTATTATCATTGTAGATACTATTATTACTATTATTAGTATTACTAATATTACTATTACCATACCTAATATCAGCACTATTCATTTTGTCATTATCATTAATATTATCTTCATTTTATTGTTATCATTATTGTTATTATTATTGTTATCATTACTAGTATTATTATTACTTTTATTATTATCATTTATATTGTCATTATCATTAATATTATCATCATCAACACTTTTATCATTATTGATATTATTATCACCATAATTATCATTAATATTATTATCATCATAATCATAATTATCATAATTAATATCATTATCATTATCATTAATCATTATTAGTTGTAGCATGATCGTCATTGCAATCATCATCATCATCATCCTTAACATCAGAATCACACTTTTGATAAACTTTGCTGTATTTATTTGTCGTTTTAATTTTTCTTGTTCAGTGTTATTCAGTGGCAATGTTTTTGTTGTCGTTGTTTCTGTATTTGCTTTTGTTTTTGTTATTGTGATTGTTTTGAATCTTGTGTTTATTTTTATTATTTTTCTTGTTGTTCATTACGGTGTTGATGTTTAATAATGTTTTTGCTGTTGTTGATGTATTGTTTACATCATTATTGCTTTATTGCTGCTTTTCTTTGATGCGTTGATTACTAATCATTTTAATCGTTTCGTAATTTATAAATAAATAGATAGGTAGATAGAAAGATAGATATATAGATAGATAGATAGATATAGATATAAATTATATATATATATATATATATATATATATATATATATATATATATATGTGTGTGTGTGTGTGTGTGTGTGTGTGTGTGTGTGTGTGTGTGTGTGTGTAATATTAAGATTATTGATCTGTTGATGTGTTTATTGCATCATTATTGTTGTTTTTATTGTTGTTGAAGTCGTTATTCATTTTTTATTCTTCCTTTTAAGAAATGAGAGGGAAAGAGAATGAAAAGGAGGAAAAGAGTGAGGGGGATGTAGGAAAAACGGTGGAATACAATACAGAAAGATAAGAAAGTTTAGAAACAAAAATGAATAGATAAAGAAAGAAAGAAAGAGAGAAAGAGAGAGAAAAGGAAGAAACAAATATATACAGAAAAAGAAAGAAATGAAAAGAACGTAAATTAAAATATAGAGGAATAAAGAAGGTAAAATAAAAGAAAGTAAACAAAAGCAAGGGGTAAAAAATATGATAAAAGTAGCAAAGTAAATAACAAAGATTAGACACAATTTCATAATCATTTCCCTAATTAGGATATCAACAGTTAACGCATTTCCAGCACGGTCTGATTAACATTTTTTTTTCCTTTTTTCTCTTTTCTTTTTTTGGTCCGGGATGGGGGTGGGGGTGAGGGGGGGAGGAGGGTTGGTTGGCTTCCTCATTTGTGTGATTGTTGAAGTAACTTAATATACCTCCTAAACTCGACACGAAATTGCAATTACACGTTAAATCGACGCGTGTTGCATGCTGCAATCTAAAAAGGTGATTTCTTTGTGAGCCCTAATCTGACCAATGTTGCAGTTATTGTGGAGGGTAGGGAGTGGGGAAGTGATTGTGGGGGTTGAATGATGGGGGAGGAGGGGGTTGACATGTGTGGGGGTGGGGTAGTAAGGGGGGGTTGTGTGTTGATGTGGGTTTCGGCTTTCCTTCTTTTCTTTTTGTTTAATCTTGTTTTGTTTTTTTCTGTCTGTCGATTTAGCGCTTGTCTCTCTCTCTCTCTCTCTCTCTCTATCTATCTAACTCTCTCTCTCTCTCTCTATCTATCTAACTCTCTCTCTTTCTCTCTCTCCCTCCTTCTTCCTCCTTCTCTCCCTCTCTCTCTCTCGCTCTCTCTCCCTCTCCCTCTCTCTATCTATCTATCTATCTATCTATCTATCTATCTCTCTTTCTCTCTCTCTCTCTCTCTCTCTCTCTCTCTCTCTCTCTCTCTCTCTCTCTCTCTCTCTCTCTCTCTCTCTCTCTC
>BOPN01004061.1:90993-93493 GCA_017312705.2 Penaeus japonicus | reverse complement strand
TAATAACAACAATGATAACAATAACATGATAATAACAACATGCTCAAGAATTCTCGGCACCTTTAAAATGGCACAGCAGCCCTGGTTTGTATTATCATTATTGTTATTATTATCATTGTTCCTATTCTTATAATATTTGTGTTATCATTGTTGTTCTTATCATTATTATCATTATTACCATCATTATCATCATCTTTATTGTTTTATGACTATCATTAATATCATCCTTATATTTTTTGGTCATTATTATTGTTACATTGTTACATATTACATATTATTGTTACATTACTTTTGTTATCTTTATCATTATTATTATTACTATTAAATCACTAAATTACACTCATTAACATCATGTATATGCTATTGCTATCATTACCATCATTATCATTATCATAACCATTATTATCATAATAACTATCATTACCATCATCATCAACTCTATTTTGTTATCAATATCACCATCATTATTACTCTTTGTATGTTGATATAATTATCACCATCATTATCATCACAATTCCATTACCATCATCAATACTATCACTATTATTATTGTCATTACTATCATCATTTCACCATATTTACTACAACTACTATATTCATTATCATCATGACCATTATCATCATCATAATCATTACTATTACTATCACCATTAAGGCTATTAGGAACAAGATAATTAGAAACTAGCTTGCTTTTTAACTGCCTTCATTATGAGTAATAGTATCCACACCGTTGTTGCTATTACATCATTGAAATCTTCAATAATGATGATGATAATGATGATAGTAATGGTAATGATGATTATAATGATGATTATTTTATTATTATGATAATGATAATGGCAATGATAATAATGATATTACTAATGATTATGATTATGGTAATGGAATTGGTAATGATGATAATAATGATAATTATTTTACTGTTATGATAATGGAAATGATAATAACAATATTAATAATTATTATGATTATGATAATGGAATTGATGATGATGATAATAATCCTAATATTGACAATGATAATGATAATATAAATGATATTAATCATAACGATAATGGTTATGATAATGATGATAACGATGACGATGATAATGATATAGAATTGATAATCATAATGATGACAGTAACAATAGTGATGATACTAATAATGATGGTGATGGTGATGATAGAAAGTAATAACAGTAGCAATGATAATAATAATGATAATAATAGTAACAACAGTGACGAAAATAATGATAACAGCAATAATGATAACAACAATGATACCATTATCACCATCATCATTATTGTTATCATAATCATTACTACCATCAAAAAACAATAATAATCATAATCATAAAGACAACACCAATTCAAAGATAACAAACAATCATAATAATATTTTCCCAAACAACTTAACCTTTTCATCGGCCTCTTAAAACCAAATAAAATTTTACAATGACCTTCTTAAGCCCTCTTTATGAATTCGGATAATCCGTTTTGAGTGACAGCCAAAGGTGCTTAGGGTGGTTTTAGATCTTTATTAGTTTGTGATAAAATTCTTGATTATATTCGTGGGTCCCTTGGTGTTTCTTTGTTTCCTTGTTTGTTTGGATTTTTTTTTTTTTTTATTCTCTTTCTTTTTTACCATTTTCTCTCCTTCTCTTATTGTGTCATCACTATTTCCTTCTCTCTCTTTCTCTTTCCTTTTTTTCACTCTCTCTTTCCTTTTCCCTCTCTCAATCTCCGTCTTCCTCTCCCTCTCCCTCTGTTCCTATTCCTCTCCATCTTCTCCCTCTCCTTTTCCATCTCAACTCATTCCCACTCCCTCACCCTCTCCCCCTCCCTCTCCCTCTCTCCCACTCTCTCTCCATCTCCCTCTACAACCCCTTCTGCATCTCCTTCTCCCTCTCTCCCTTTCCCTCTCCCTCTCCATCTCCTTCGCCCACTTCCTCTCTCTATCGCTATACCTCTCCCTCTCTCCCACTCCCTCTCCTTCTCCAATTCCCTCTCCCTCTCTAATTTCCTCTCCCTCTCCCTTTCCCACTCCTACTCTCACTCCCCACTCCCGCTCCCTCTCCCTCTCCCTTTCCCACTCCTACTCTCACTCCCCACTCCCCACTCCCTCTCCCTCTCCCACTCCCTATCTCACGCTCCCTCTCCCGCTCCCTCTCCTTTTCCCACTCCTACTCACACTCCCCACTCCCGCTCCCTCTCCCTCTCCCTTTCCCATTCCTACTATCACTAACCACTCCCGCTCCCTCTCCTACTCCCCCTCCCTTTCCCACTCCTACTCTCACTCCCACTCTCACTCACAAGAGGAAGTAGAGATCACGGCAAGGTAGATTAAGTGATGCTGCCTTTGTCAAGAGTAAGGTTGGGATGTGGCAAGTGATTAGGTATTTGTCTTTTGATGTGTCGGATGGATGTGGCGTCGGTATGTCGGTATGTGTGTACTCTCTCTTTATATACATATATGCATATATATATATATATATGTATATATACATATAAATGTATGT
>BOPN01004061.1:75517-83950 GCA_017312705.2 Penaeus japonicus | reverse complement strand
TCTTCCACCTCTGACACCCTCTCTTCTCCCACCTTTGACACTCCTCTTCCACCTTTGGCACTCCGCCTTGACACTCCCTCGTGATCCTGCAGTCTGGCACTATTTTTCCTCTTCCACCTCTGGCACTCCTCTTCCACTTCTGGCACCCCTCTTCCACCTTTGGCACTCCTCTTACACCTCTGACACCCTCTCCTCTTACACCTCTGACACCCCTCTCCCACCTCTGGCACTCCTCTTCTACCTCTGACACCCTCTCCTCTTCCACCTCTGACACCCTCTCATCTTCCACCTCTGACACTCCTCTTCTCCCACCTCTGACACTCCTCTTCCACCTTTGGCACTCCGCCTTGACACTCCCTCGTGATCCTGCAGTCTGGCACTATTTTTCCTCTTCCACCTCTGGCACTCCTCTTCCACTTCTGGCACCCCTCTTCCACCTTTGGCACTCCTCTTACACCTCTGACACCCCTCTCCCACCTCTGGCACTCCTCTTCTACCTCTGACACCCTCTCCTCTTCAACCTCTGACACCCTCTCATCTTACACCTCTGACACCCTCTCTTCTCCCACCTCTGACACTCCTCTTCCACCTTTGGCACTCCGCCTTGACACTCCCTCATGATCCTGCAGTCTGGCACTATTTTTCCCGGCAGTAAACTCAGCACTTTACGTCCAAGCTTCATCCCGGAACGAGAGACTTGACTTTATGTTTATGACTCTCCATGGTGACTCTGCATATGAACGTCAGCTTCCACTGTGACAGAGTGTTACGCCAATTTACTTTTCACACTTTACTTGCTTCGTATTTTTTGTTTTTTTTCTGATGTTTGTGTTTATTGGTCTCTATGTACTTTGTTTGTTTATTTATTTGGTTTCTTGTTTTATTTATTTATTTGTTGTTTCTTTCTTTTTCTTGTTTATTTCTTCTTACTATTTTTTCCACTTAGTTCTTTTTTTTCTCTCTTTTTTCTTTTTTTTATTTTTAATTATTTTTCTAATTTGTATATCTTTTCTTTATTACTTTAGTTTTATTTATAAGTATCTTCTAGTGTCTGATTTCCTTTCTGAAAGCATTATCTTTATTCGGCTTATGTATTTATTTATTTATTTGTTTTTTTAGCATTAATTCTACATTTTGTTATCATCAATGATGTCACTTATATCGTTCAAGATTTTTGCAATATTTTTTTTTCTAAATTACTTCTTCATCCTTCTCCATTTTGTTCATTTTATCTTTCTTTTTTTTCTTGTCCTTTAACCTTTTATCCTTTATCTTTCTTCATCCTCTCCGTATCACCCTTTTTCTCTTTTGCTTTTAGTGTGTCATTAAGTTTATCCCACATCTTTCACCTTATATGAATATTTTTCAACCAGTTTCTTTTTGTTTTTTTACAATTCGTATTTATTATTATTTTTCCTATAACATTTTATTCTATTATCTTGTTATTTAATTTTTATTCTATTACAGTTCATCCATTCTATTAGTATTTGTTTTATTTGTTTTATTTTTCTTTATTCTTTACTTCCAATAGGGATTCGAGCCTAGTTACTAAGCATGAAAAACCTTAATTAAGCACCAAAATACGTAATTACAAAGTCTTTATTTTCTCAAAATCAACCTCATATCTTCAGCTTTCACCTATCTCTATCTAACAAGAATGGTTGTTGTAGTAAACCAATTTCGTCTTAACACTTCTTTATTTTGTGTATAAAGAAAATGTTGATAGAAACATTCGTATATATACAGTTGTATTATAAGATATGTGTGTGTGTGTGTGCGTGTGTTTGTGTGTGTGTGTGTGTGTGTCTGTATGTGTGTGTGTGTGTGTGTGTGCGTGTGTTTGTATGTGTGTGTGTGTGTCTGTATGTGTGTGTGTGTGTGTGTATGTACATTTGAAATGCGTCCCGAGCTGTTTGCGAGTTTCAAATGGACAAACGATCTTGTTTCGACCTTTTGAGGCAGTTGTTTATTGTTATCTGGGTTAGTTTTGTCTGCTCTGCTTTAAGTGTGGATATCATTTTATCTTTTGTGTGCATTTCATCGTGTTTTGTCTCTTGTTCTATAGATTCTCGGAACCTTCTGGTAAGCCGGGGCTGCATCAACCAATGAGAAAAG
Source organism: Penaeus japonicus (assembly GCA_017312705.2). Classification (NCBI taxonomy): domain Eukaryota; kingdom Metazoa; phylum Arthropoda; class Malacostraca; order Decapoda; family Penaeidae; genus Penaeus; species Penaeus japonicus. The sequence continues at coordinate 81,835 of BOPN01004061.1, read as the reverse complement.
AGATAAATCGCCATCCATAGTTCTCGACCAATCAGAATTCTCCTTTTATTCAAACACAAACACGACCGTTAAAAAAATCTTAAGGTGCGTTGCCCTGATGTGCGAGAGGTCACAGAGACAAAGGCAATTGCTAGACATCTTGCTTATAGATTAGAGGCCATTAACATACGCAGACAATACTCCTAATAAGTCAGAGATCAAAGGACGGAAGACAGCAACGGAAGCACTGACCTGATATATTAGAGAGGGAGAAGAAGGCACTCCTTTAAATCTTTTTGCATCTGTGACTTTGTGCACGGATCGGATCGCTGTGGAGCACCAGGATTCAGCATTAGCAAAGATAAGTGTTTTGTTTATTCGTTAGATTTTTCCATGTGGATGTTTTTTTTTTTTTTTTTTTTTTTTTTTTATACGTGTTAAGCTGCGCCATCAGTGAATATTATAATTAGTTCTCATGTTGTATCACCTTTTATCTTATCAAGGAGTTGTACCCAGGCTCTTGGTCTATATATTTATTTATATATATACCGTGTTACAGTATATTCACAATATGACTATTGAGAATGAAAGAGGTGTAACGGAAAACCTCAGTGTTAATTAAGACCCGTGAATGACACTCCTGTATAAGTTTACCTTCGTATCCCTTCACAAAATTACATTCAGTTTTAGACATCGTTATTCCATAAGTTTATAATCTCAACTTTCATTCCTCAACATTCAACCATATTCATCCCAAATTCACCGTGCCTTCTGGTGGATTCCAACCGCTCAACCAGCTCCTTTGACGTGTCACTTCACCGTAACTATGAGAGAAGTATTTGACTCCCAAAGGATCATTCCGCCACTTACCTGTGGTTGTTTTCACTTCAGTGTCACTTGGGAGGTTCATGGATACGTGAGGTAAGCGTTATTTGGGGGTGGAAGTGTGTGTGTGTGAGGGAGGGGGGAGGGGGGGAGGTCTAAGTATGTTCTATTAGACATTTCTTTCATTTTTTTTTTCTTTGAGTAGCCAAGTTGGCATTAAACCTGATTTTATCGATTTTAAGCTCCTTCATCTTTCACTTATCTTCCTAGAGACTTTATTATCTGCCTCATCTTTATTATCTTTTATCTTTATTTATCTTTTCCATCGAATACATCCCTTCTTTTATACATCCTTAGAGTGACAACCGATGTATAAACAAAATAAATAGCATTATTCTTTTTTTTTCCAAGGTTGGTTATAACAAGTGAAATATTTATTCGTCTGGGCGACTGGTGAATATTTTAAAAGGGGAAGGGGGGGGGGGGGGACGGGGTTAAAATAAACCAACCAATGCCCTTGTATTCCATCATGCATATTCCCCTTCCATCTATTTCTCCTCTATTTTTATTCTATCCTCTCTCTACTCCTTCTTTTACCCTCTTTTCTCGTTATGTTTCTTCCCGTTTTATTCTCGTCTCGGTGGTCGCGTCAAGGCGGACATTCTTTGATCATTCTCCTGTTCTTAAGTGATCAGCTGTTTCTTGTTCCTTTGGTGGTTGGGCTTTCATTGGTGTTTGGAAATTGATATCTTGTGATTTTTTTTTTTTTTTTTTTTTTACTTTTGCTCGTTCTTTCCAACTTTTTTATTTATATATTTTCTTTCTTTTTATTTTTTATTTTATTTACTTTTTTCTCTCAATCTTTTCCTGTTTTTTTTTCTTTTTTTCTTTTTTTTCTCCTTATTTTGTCTAATCTTCGTCTATCTCTCTCTTTTCAAGTAATTTACCTTTTCACTTTATTTTTCATTCTTCCTTCTCTTGTTTCCTCTTTCGTTTATCTTATTTTCCTCATATATTTCTTTCTTTTCTTCACGTAATTCTTCTCGTTCTCGCTTCAATTTTCGTTTCACTTACCCTCTTTCATTTTATTTCATTTGATTCCCTTCCTCATTTCTTTACTATTTTTCTCTCACATTATCCTACTACATTTTCTCTCCTATTTCTTGTCATTTCTTTAAGATTTTATTTCTCTCTCTCTCCCTTTTGTTCCTCATTCTTTCTTCTCGCTCTCTCTTCATCTGTTTTCTTCTTTCTCTCATTCTTCTCTTTTCTTTAAGAACTATTTATTTCTCGTCATTCTTCTTTCTTCGCTTTATCTTTCTTCTCTTTTCGTTTTGAACAAATTCCTCTTTTTTTCTTTCTTTCTTCAATATATATTTCTTTATTTCTCTATCTCTTTAAATTATTTATATTTCTTTTCCTGTAAAACAAATTCTTTTGATTTTATCTCTTTTTTTCCCTCTCGCTCAGCGTTTGATTATCGTTCTTACTCTTTTTCTTTTTATTTCTCTCTCTCACTTCCTCTCTCTCTCTCGCTCGCTCTCTCTCTTTCTCTCTCTCTCTCTCTCTCTCTCTCTCTCTCTCTCTCTCTCTCCCTCTCTCTCCCTCTCTCCTTCTCTCTCTCTTTCCCTCTTCAAATTCCTTCTATTTCTTTCCCAGAAGAACAAATTCTTCTGAATTTCTTAATCTCTTTTTTTTCCATTTTCTTTCCTTTCTTTCGGTTATCTTATCACTCCAAAAGACGACCCCATTTTAAGAAAACTTACAGTGTGTCTTATTGCACGTCCTGTTGAAAGTAGGTCATGCAATGATCCCCTTGAGGACATTTGGATCATCTTGCATGACCCAACTTTTAGACGGGCGTTAAGGAATGGATATCGTTGTTAATGCATGAGAATTTTAGATGCTTGGGTTGTTTTTGGTTTGTTTGTTTTGCTTGTTTGGTTTGGTTTATTATATGAATCGGCCTTTGGCTTTGGTATCTCTCATTTTTTTGTTTGTTTGTTTGTTTGTTTGTCTCTTTCTCTACTCATTCACTCATTCTGTCTCTGTTTGTTTGTTTCTCTGTCTCTGTCTCTATCTATTTACCTTTACTCTCTGTTTGTTTGTTTGATCTCTGGTTGTATCTTTCTTTGTTCTCTCTCTCTCTCTCTCTTTCTCCCTTTCTCTCTCTCCCTCTCTCTCTCACTCTTTAATATCCCCTTTATTTCATATTCGACTAACTCTTCCATCCCACCATTCCTATATTGCGTAATCTCCCTTATCAATTTTTCCCTTCGTCTCCATTTCTCTTCTATTTACTCATTCATTCTTTAAATCAAATCTTCCCCCTTCTACCCAATCCACAGAATACATCCATTTATCTCCCTCCATCTCCCGCATCCATCAAATTACACGAACGCATCCGCATGCAACTTTGCAACTTCGAAGGGATATGCGAACGCGTGTGCCGTGTGCAATCCCTCTCCTCCCTCTGTGCCTGTGAATGCAAGTGCAATCACCGTGGCGCTGACGCCGCGCGTGTGACTGCGCTTTTCCTTCCCGCGTCATAATCGTATTGAAAAACTTTTCTTGTAAGTGTTGAGCGATATTGGTGGATGGCCAGCGTGGGGATTTCTTTCTCTGTTTCTTTCTTCTGTCTTTCTTCTGTCTCTCTCTCTCTCGCTCTCTTTCTCTTTCTCTCTCTCTCTCTCTCTCTCTCTCTCTCTCTCTCTCTCTCTCTCTCTCACTCATTTGTTTCTCTCTCTCTCTCTCTGGCTCACGTTTGTTTGTTTCTCTCTCTTTCGCTCTTTTTCTCTGTTTCTCTCTCATTCCCTTTCTCTTTCTCTCTTGCTCTCTCTCACAGCGTTTTTTTTTCTCTCTCTCTCTCTCTCTCTCTCACTCTCTCTCTTTTTCTCTCTTTCTTTTTCTCTCTCGCTCTCTCTCTGTATAGAGAGGGGAGAGGGAGTGGTGAGAGAGAGAGAGAGAGAGAGAGAGAGAGAGAGAGAAGGAGTGGATGGGAAGCAGAGGGAGAGGGGGAAGGGAGGGAGAGAGATTATTTCATTATAATAATCTATTTTTCAAATGTTTTTCTCTTGTGTAATTTGAATATATTCAAATACCAGACGTACCCTATACACTCAACGGTAAGTGTGCATATATTTATTATAATGATATAATTTCACCTATGTTAAGTTGCACATGCATTTCCTTGTTGTAGACTATTCATTTATCAATGACGAAGCGTATGTCTGATTCAAAGTAAGATAAAGTATAGTCTCATAGTCTAACACATGCGATTGTTGGGTTGTCGACTTCATTTCCATAGTTTTTGCAAATTGTTAAAAATTCAATACATGTATGGGCAAATAATTAAAACACAATATTCAACAGCGTATTCTTGTAACTCAGGTTAAAAACGACGGACATATTCACAAAACATGAACGTGAGTTTGGAAATGAAGTGGCAATTCTAATCTTTTGAATGGTTTCGAACGTCGCAAAACCCGCCATAAATTCCCGCCATTTCAAATGTGTGCAGTTTCCATGTAGGGATTTTTTTCTCTCTTTCTTTTTGAAATACCTGAAGTCTATAAATAATATATGTCGAGGTCGCTGTTGTTGCCCCTGAATTGAAAATCCTATTTAGACTTTTCTTTTAAAATGAATCTACAGCAAAGTCGTGTCGTGATATATCACTTACGACAGTATCCATTTAAAGAAAACACGATAAAAAAAATAAACACGAAACTTCAAACACGTCAACAATTACCAAAATTAAACAATAGTATCAAAGCAATCGCCAACAACTATCTAATATAACACATTCCGTAAATGACAATACATAACAGTAGTAGAAGGACACAAATGGAATCCAGAGTAATAATATAATTGTCGTTTTGTACTGTCTAAGATCTCGAAATAGTTATGCAGAGTTAGTCAACGGCAGTTAGTTCTTAACTATGTTGTGATTGGTCTTGAGCGTTATTACTTGACCCTTATAGCAGTATTAATTGCAGTCTATGTTGTTATGTAGTTTCATAAAGGAAGAGATGAGTCAATATTGCGTTTAATAATTATTATGCTCTCGTTATCCCTCCCTATTTTCATGGGACAAAAGGAAAGGCAGAGAGAGAAAGCTAAACGGAGAAGAAGAGAGAGCTGGAGGAGAGCGAGAGACAAAATGAGCAAAGATAAGTTAAGAGATAATGTGTGAGAGGAGGGGGAGGAAAGTGAGGAGTAAAAATATCTTAAAGGAAAATGCGTAATGCAGATTCTGTGTTGTATCGGACGCACACGAGTGGGTATTTGAGGGGTGTATGTATAGATATAAATATACACATTCATATATACTTTAGTATATATGTATATATATATATATATATATATATATGTTATACATATATATATATATTATATATGTATATATTATATAAAGGTATATTTGCGTGTGTCTGTCTGTATCTGTATCTCTCTCTCTCTCTCTCTCTCTCTATATATATATATATATATATATATATATATATGTGTGTGTGTGTGTGTGTGTGTGTGTGTGTGTGTGTGTGTGTGTGTGTGTGTGTGAGTGTTAGTGTGAGTGTGTATGCTTTTTCTCTCTCTCTCTCGTTCTTTTGCTATCTTTCTGTCTCTCTATATCTGTCTTTCTCTTCTTTCCTTTTTTTCTCTCCCTCGCTCCCTCGCTCTCCCTTTTTCTACATAAACTGAAACTATCATTGCAAGTCCTAACATCATAAGGCATAGCATGGTTTGTCCAACTGTTTATTTTTATATGTATGTATGCATGCATTTAATTTGTATATATATACGGTAGCATCAGCAACATGTCTGTATGCACGTCTGTATAAAGTAAAATTCCAGCTTACATGCTTTACATATCATCTACATAATCCTAAATCCTATAAAAGATTATACAGAAAAGCTCTCGAGAGAAAATATTGGTTTCAAAAAAAAAAAAAAAAAAAAAAAAAAAAAAAAAAAAAAAAAATGATTTTTTTGCACATAACGCAAATTTTGACGTTGGAAAAAAAATTGTAAGGATTCCACTATAACATGGGTACTATATGAATGAATGAGAGTTTTTTTTATCTTTGTGTATCTATATCTATCTATCTATATATGTGTGTGTGTGTGTATACGTTTGTGTGTGTGTGTGTGTGTGTGTGTATACGTTTGTGTGTGTGTGTATACGTTTGTGTGTGTATATACGTTTGTGTGTGTGTATACGTTTGTGTGTATGTATACGTTTGTGTGTGTTTGTATACGTTTGTGTGTGTGTGTACGTTTGTGTGTACGTTTGTGTGTGTGCGTATGAGGATGTGCAATATTGTTCCCTGATATATACATTCGCGTCTTCCTGTTTTCTCTCTCGTCCTCCTCTGAGCAATCATGGCATTTGCAATTCCCAACCAAAAATTCACTCGAGCTGCTTCGAAACGGAATATTTACATTGTCTGTAAATCTTAAGAAATGGCTCTGCCGTTGATTTCTTCGCGAGACGCTCCCGATCGACAGAATATT
>BOPN01004061.1:50517-55517 GCA_017312705.2 Penaeus japonicus | reverse complement strand
GGGGAAGGGTGGTGGAAGGGTGACGGGTGTAGGAGTGGAGTGGAGTGGAGGTGGTAAGGGTGGGTAGGGAAGGGTGAGGGTGGGGGTGGGTGGTGGAAGGGTGGGTAGGAGTTCCGGGGGTGATGTTGGGGGAGGGGAAGGGTGGGGTGGGGGAGGGAGTACGACTGAGAGGGGAACGAAAGAAAATGACAGAGACACGGCTTGATTGAAAGAGAGACAAGAATAGGAGAGAGAGAGAGAAAGAAAGGAAATAAATAGATCAAGATAACCAGAGGTAGATAGATAATATGGATAAATGAGCGAGAGAGAAAAAAGAGAGATAGAAAATGAGAAAAAGAATGAGAGAGAGACAGGGATAGAAAAAAAAAATTGAGTTAAAGAAAGGAGAAAAAGAGAGAGGGAAATAAGAAGATAAACGAATATCCTGAAAGGCGAGACAGAATTGATAGAAAGAAAATAAAATACAAAGAAAAACATACCTAAGAAAATGCCAAAAAGGTAAAGAAAGACAAAACAAAACAAAAAGAAAAAGCGTAAAAGGTAGAGAAGGACAAAACCGAAAAAAAATATAGAAAAAAAGAAAACGCGAAAAAGATAAATAAAGAAAAAGAGAAAAAAGAGGAAGCAAGAAAAATCCAAAAAGATAAAAGATAAAATTACCAAAAAGATAAAGAGAAAAAAAACAATATATTTCCTTTTCTTAGCCTCCATTTCTCGAAAGACAAACGGCCAAGTCATTTAGCCCCAAAGCTGAGACGAGGTCATACCCGCCGAGTTGACATAAGGTCACCCGGGGTCACCAGACACGGCGCTATGATTTTCCGGCGGGAAATTAAAAAGCTGAATTATTTCGTAGATTTTTCTCCCGCGCGCCAGATTGCTATTGGAAGTTACTGCTTAGAGGTCGCGGGAACATTTTTTTTCTTCCTTTTTCCTTTTTTTTTTTTTTTTTACTTTTTTGGGGGCGTAGGAGAAATCCGTTCTTGTTTTGTTTTTTTGTCTTTTTTTTTTCTTTTTTATCTTTTGTTTTTGTAGTGGCGGGAGTGAGAGTATTTGTATTTTTTTCTCTCTCTCTTTCGTTCTTTTTCTCTCTTTCGCTCTCTTTCTCTCTCTTTCTTTCTCTCTCTCTTCCTTCCTCTCTCTCTATCTCTTTCTCTCTCCGTATTTTTTTTTCTTTTTTTTCTCTTTCTTTTTCTTTCTCTCCCCCTCTTTCTCTCTCACGCATACAAGCCCGGCGTAGCACTTGCTCAGCAAATCTGGCTTATCCTTATCCTTATCCCCATGCACTTATTTCTTCCTCACTCATCCATCTCCTTCATTTCATTTCTTCCTCCCCTCCACCTTCTGCCTAACCCCTACCCCCTTTTCCCCTTTTCCCCTTTCGCCTCCCCCCCTTCCCGCTTTCCCCCCTTTCCCCTCCCCCTCCCAACTAATATCCGAAGTTTAACATGATCAATTGTGTTCAACCGTACAAACTTCAAACACGAGGAAGCATTAGAAGATTCTAGGAATTCTGGTGAAGGGAAGAAAGTGAGAAAGAGAGGGAGAGAGAGAAATGATGGGGGGAAGAGAGGGGAGAGAGAGAGAGAGAGAGAGAGAGAGAGAGAGAGAGAGAGAGAGAGATGATGATGGGGGGAAGGGAGGGGTGGGGGAGGGAGGAAGATAGAGAGAAAGGATGGGGGGAAGAGAGGGGGAGGAAGAGAGAGAAAGAGAGAGAGAGAGAGAGAGAGAGAGAGAGAGAGAGAGAGAGAGAGAGAGGATGAGGGAATGAGAGGGAAGGCAAGAGTGGATGGAGTTAGAGAGGGAGAGAGAAAGAAAGAAAGAGAGAGAGAGGAAGAGATAAGGAGAAAGAGCGAGAGAGGGAGGGAGGAAGAGAAAGAGCGAGAAAGGGAGGAAAAGAGAGAGAGAAAGCAAAAAAATGGAGAGAGGGAGAATGAGGAAGAGAGAGAGAGATAGACAGTAAAACAGGGAGAGAGAAAGAGCGAGAGAAGGAGGGAGGGGAATGAGGAAGAAAGAGAGAGAGAGACAGACAGACAGACAAACAAAGATAAACAAAAAGAGAGAGACAAAGAGAGAGGTAGAAAGAAAGAGAAGTTGAAAGAGAAGTAGAAAGAGAAAAAGAGAGAGAGACAGAGAGAATAAGAAAGAGAGAGAGAGAGAGAGAGAGAGAGAGAGAGAGAGACAGAGAGAGACAGACAGACAGAGAGAGAGAGACAGAGAAACAGAGAGAGAAGTAGAAACAGAAAGAGAAAGAGAAAGAGAGAGAGAGAGACAAAGAAAGAGAAAGAGAAAGAGAAAGAGAGGGAGAGCAAGAGACGGACTTCGAGGTCGAGTCGAAGTTGTTCTTTTGCTCAGAACTTCGGAGGGCAGGATATTGGAGCGGGTCTTGTCCACGTAAAGGAGCTGGAGGGCTTGTAAGGAGATGCCGGGGGTAGGGGGTGGGGGGGGGGATGGGGTGGGAGAGAAGAGAGGAGGAAGGAGAGGATGGGGAGGGAGGGAGGGGGAGGGGGGTCGAAGACGAATAGGGTGAGGAGGGGTAGAGAATAGAGGAGGAAGGAGAGGATGGGGGAGGGAGGGAGGGAGGGGGAGGGGGTCGAAGGCGGATAGAAGGAGGGATGAAAGGAGGGAAGGGTGGGTGAGGAGAGGTAGAGAATAGAGGGGATGGAAGGAGACGGAGACGGAGACGGAGGATGGGGGAGGAGGAGAGAAAGAGAGAGAGAGAGAGAGAGAAAGGATGGAGAGAAGAGAGGGAGAGGGGAGGGAGGAAGGGAGAGAGAGAGAGAGAGAGAGAGAGAGAGAGAGAGAGAGAGAGAGAGAGAGAGAGAGAGAGAGAGAGAGAGAGAGAGAGAGAGAGAGAGAGAGAGAGAGAGAGAGAGAGAGAGAGAGAGAGAGAAAGGATGGTGAGAAGAGAGGGAGAGGGGAGGGAGGAAGGGAGAGAGAGAGAGAGAGAGAGAGAGAGGGAGAGAGAGAGAGAGAGAGAGAGAGAGAGAGAGAGAGAGAGAGAGAGAGAGAGAGAGAGAAAATAGAGGAGGAAGGAGAGGAGGATAGGGGAGGAAGGAGAGGAGGATAGGGGAGGGAGGGAGGGGGAAGGGGGTTGAAGACAGATAGAGGGAGGGATGAAAGGAGGGAAGGATGGGGAGGAGGGGTAGAGAATAGAGGATAGGGTAGGGAGGGAGAAGGGATGGAGAAGAGAAGGAGAAAGGAAGGAAGGAGAAAGAGGGATGGATGAAGAGGATAGGCCAGTAGGATGGAGAAGTGAGAAGGGAGAGAAAGGATGGAGAAGGGAGAAGGGAGAGAACGAAAGGAGAAGAGGGTAAAGGCGAGAGGGAGCACGGAGAGGGGAAAAGAGAGAGAGAGAAGGATTAGAAAAGGGAGGGATAGAGAATGGGGGATGAATGGAGCGGAGAAGAGAACAGAGAAAGATTGGAGGATAGAGTCAGGGGATACTGAAAGGGAAGAGGGGGGGAGGGGAAGTGCGGAGAGGAGGGAAATTAAGAGAAATAAGGAAGTGAGGGAGAGACAATGAAAGAAAGGCGAAAGGGAGCGAGAGACAAGATTGATAAAGAGAGAAAGAGAGAAAGTCGTTCAGTTTCTTCTTCTTTCTCTCTATCTCTCTATCTGTTTACCCTTTCTGTCTATCTATTGATCAGTCTACCCGTCTCCTTCTCCCTCTCTCCCTCACCGTCTCCTTCTCGTTATTCTTCCTTCCCTCCCAATCCGTCATATCTATCAATCTATCTATTTATCTGTCGCTCTGTCTCCCTCCTGTTCGTTCTTTCTCCCTTCATTCATTCATTCATTCATTCATTCTCTCTCTCTCTCTCTCTCTCTCTCTCTCTCTCTCTCTCTCTCTCTCTCTCTCTCTCTCTCTCTCTCTCTCTCTCTCTCTCTTCTATTCCTCGCCATCTCCTTCACTCTCCTTCCCCTCCCTCTCCGTCCCCCTCTCTCTCTCTCCCTCCCTCCTTCCTCCCTCCCCTTCCCTTCCTCCCTCCCCTTCCCTCCCTTTCCCTCCCCCCTCTCTCTCCCCATCCCTTCCTCCCTTTCCCTCCCCCCTCTCTCTCCCCATTCCTTCCTCCCTCCCACCCTCTCCTCCCGTTTTCTTTCCCCATTTTTTTCTTATGATATACTTAAGAATTCATAACAAAACCGACCATCCCCAAGCAATGTCATATTCATCCTTTTGTTCAAAGTATTCAAAGAAGGACGCCTTGAATATCTCTCTTGGATTATTAATCCCATGGAGCCGATCCGTATATCAAATTCTTTTTTTTTCCGTTTTTGCTGGAATGCTGATTAAGTTTTTATATTTATTTCTTTTTTTTTTCTCTTTTTTTGGCTCTCTTTATGGATATGTTTCGTAATGTTTGTTTTTTCGGTTTATTCATGAATGTGTGTGTGTGTGGTTGTGTGTGTGTGTGTATGTGTGTGTGTGTGTGTGTGGATATATGTATGTAAATATATATATATATATATATATATATATATATATATATATATATATATATATATATATATATATGCATATACATATATATATATATATATATATATATATATATATATATATATATATATATATATATATATATATATGCATATACATATATATATATATATATATATATATATATATATATATATATATATATATATATATATATATATATATATATGCATATACATATATATATATATATATATGTATATATATATATATATATATGTATATATATATTTGTCTATATATTTACTTATTTATCTATCTATCTATCTATCTATCTATCGATCTATCTATCTATCTATCTATCTATCTATATATATATATATATATATATATATATATATATATATATACATATATATATATGTATATATATATATATATATATATATATATATATATATATATATATATATATATATATATATATATATATATATATATATATATATAAATGTATATATATATATATATATATATATATATATATATATATATA
>BOPN01004061.1:40000-42723 GCA_017312705.2 Penaeus japonicus | reverse complement strand
TATATATATATATATATATATTATGCATATGTATATATATATATATGAATATATACATATACATATATACATTATTTTCATCCATTATCATCATTATTTCTACAACTGTCATTCCATCATTATCATCATCTTTATTATGATCATGATAATTACTGTTCCCGGTTTTCCTCATCATTATCATCATTGATAGTATCATTATCATCATCATTAATATCATTATCATCACTATGACTATGTTATATTTACAGTCACAATCACTATCATTATCACAATCATCATTATCAGTATCATCATTATCAACATCGTTATTGTTATGTTATTGTTGCTATTATCATTACTACTTCATATTCACTTCTGTTTATTTCTATCTTTCTTCCTGTGTTTATTTCTGTTTATTTCAATGTTTATATTCATGTTCATTTCTTTGTTTATTTTTTATGTTTATTTTTGTGTTTATTTCTATTTTTATTCCACTGTTTATTTTCATGTTTATTTTTGTGTTTATTTCTATGTTTATTTGTGTTTATTTCTGTGGTTATATATTCTTTCCCTCCCTACTGCCTTTCCTCCTGTATCCCTCCTACCCCTCTTCCTCTCCCTTTCGCTCTCCCTTTCAGTGTTACTCCCTCTTTCTTCTGTCTCCCTCTCCCCTTCCCATTTCTCTCTCTGTATCTCTTCCCCTTTTCCTCTCTCTCTCTCCCTCACTCCTCCCTCGCTCCCTCCACACAGGGGAATCTAGTTTTAGAAAATATTGTCAGGAGTTGTCAGCGATTCGCGATATATCGGGGAAAGTTCCCGATTAACATTTATTTGCCACCGAAATGCTGAGCTTCTCCATACGTTGTAACTTCGGTTCCCTTCTGTTCTCCTCCCCTGTTCGCTCTGTCTGTTTTTTTGTTTTTTTCTGTTTGTCTATCTCTTTTTTTTCCTGGATGGATGGGTTGGGTGGTTTGGGTTCGGTGGGTGGGTTGGGTGGTAGGTGGATGGATTGATGGTTGGTTCTGCTTCTCTCTATCTATTTCTATCTCTATCTCTATTTCTATCGCTGTCTCTATCTCCTTCTCTATTTCTATAACTATCTCTATTCCTCTCTTTCCCTCTCCCACTTTCTCTCTCTATCTCTCTCTCTCTGTCCCTCTCTGTCTCTCTCTCTCTGTCCCTCTCTGCCTGTCTCTCTCTCTCTCTTCCTCTCCCCCTCTCTCTCTCTCTGTCTCTCTCTCTCTTTCTATATCTATCTATCTTTATTTCTCTATCTCTCTCTATTCCTCTATCTCTCTTTATATCTATCTTTCTCTCCATTTCTCTATCTCTCTCTATCTCTCTCTCTATCTATTTATCTATCTATCTCTCTATCTCTCTATCTCTCTACCTCTTCCTGTTTACTTTCTTTTTCTTCCCTGCTCCTTTCCCTACAGGCTCTCTATCTACATCGGGCGAAAACTTTTCTCATTACAATGTGTTCTCCAGTATTAAGCTGATTGTATACCGAGGAGGGGGGAGGGGGAGCGGAGGAGGATGAAGGGGTGAGAGAGAGGGAGAAGAGGGTGGGTGGTAGGGGGAATGGGGGAATGGGAGGAGGAAAGGGTGAGAGAGAGGGAGAAGAAAGTGGGGGAAGGGGGGGGGGAGGAGGAAGGGGTGAGAGAGAGGGAGAAGAGGAGGGGGGGGGAGGGAAGAGGAGGAGGGGGAATGGGGAATCAGGTGGAAAGGGGAGAGGGATAAAGGGGGGATAGGGAGGAGAGAGAGAAAGTAGGGAGCAAAGGGGTAGGTGGGGGTGAGATAGTGGGAGGTAGAAAAATTCTTCTGGATATTTTACTCTCTTTCGTTTCTTAATTTTCATTTTCTTTATCTAGCTCTCTTTCTGTTCTTTCTATTGCTTTTATACTTTAAGCATGCTTTTTATTATTGTTCTTTGCTACCCCCTCCCCTTTTTTCTTTTCTTTTTTCACGTCGATTGCGTGTGTACGTGTGTGCGTGCTTGCGTGCATGAGTGTTTCTGTATGTGAATGTGCTTGCGTGTGTGTTCATTAGCCTGATCCATTGTTTCACTACATTTATTTCCATCGAAATTCTAACCTTTCTTCCAATAATTATACAAGCAAGATCGATGCTTAACCAAGTGTACGATTACCATAAAATGACCAGATCGAGAGCGGTTGTTAAACGGAGCAGCCAGACGTACGATAATGGCGGAAATTCCCTCAAGATTCGCTAAGTGTATTACGAATCAAAGTTTCTTCATCCTCTTAGCCAAACTTCATCGCTGGTATGCATTATTCATCAGAGCGTATTTAGTTTTTCTCTTATGTTCATCCGAAATATGAAAAAGGAGGCGATATGAGACCCGTTCCCATGTGTTTTGGGTAATGTGTTTCCGATAACATTTTCCAACGTGGGTTTTCAGATGTCCTAAGATAATGCGCGCTCCCTGATGAGTACATGATGAGTTCTATGAGGCGGGCGAACATTATGTGGTTCTCTGGCACATGTACTGTAGATTTTCTCTCAAAGACATGAGGGAGATTAGAAATGGCAGTGGCACGAACGAGGTAGAATTGTGATATTGCTTCGTTGTTTGAATTTGAATTTGAATTGTGGCGCAAAATGTCGAAGGTGTTTTAACGGTTGGTCGTTGGGGGAAAAATGGTAGAGGTTGGCTGTTTATTGCGTGGTGTTTAGTGTGGAAGTGGAAACTGTGTATGGTACGTGTAAATGGAAATTTATTT
>BOPN01004061.1:25000-30000 GCA_017312705.2 Penaeus japonicus | reverse complement strand
CACCCCACCATCCCCGAAGACACGGAAAGCTACCCTCACCCACATCTCGACAGACGAAGGAAAAATCATTAATGCATTCTGATAACTTGCTGTCTATCGGTCGTTGTAAACAAAAGCCAGATGGAGGGAGAGAGAGTCAGTGCATTGAATGTTCCTCTACGTCAAGTTTCTTTCTTTTTTTTTCTTTCTCTCTCTCTCTCTCTCTCTCTCTCTCTCTCTCTCTCTCTCTCTCTCTCTCTCTCTCTCTCTCTCTCTCTCTCTCTCTCTCTCTCTTCTTTCAAACTTCTACCTTCGATTTTTTTTTGGGGGAGGGGGAGGGGGAGGGGAGCGAGGGGACTTTCCATTTTTTTCTTTTCTTGATTTCTTTTCTATTTTTTTTCCTGATCTTTTTTTCTGTTTGCATCTGTTTGGTTCTTGCCTTTTAGAGCTCGATTTTGAACCGGGACTTCAGCATGCCTGGATGGGGGACCTGTTGCTACTTGAGGACGCGAGAGAGAGAGAGAAAGAGAGAGGGGGGAGGGAGAGGGAAGAGAGAGGAGAGAGAGAGAGAGAGAGAGAGAGAGAGAGAGAGAGAGAGAGAGAGAGAGAGGAGAGAGGTGAGAGGGGGGGAGGGGAGAGGAAGAAAGAGAGAGAGAAGAAAGAGAGAGAGGGGGGGATAAAGAAATAGAGATAAACAGATAGAGAGGGAGGAAAGAGAAGAAAGAGGAAGGAAAGAGAAGAGAAAAGAGAGAAAGAGAGAGAGAAAGGTCAGGAGAGAGGGAAAAGTTCGGAGAGAGAGAGACACGCCAGCGCAATTCAGAGACATGATTGCACGCTACGCCCCTTCCATTATGCACATGCAAGATAAAGCACTACTCCGCCATGCCTCTCGAAAAACTGAACAAGATCCTCCTCCTCCTCCTCCTCCTCCTTGTCTCTCTCTTCCTCCTCCTCCTCCTCCTCCTCCTCCTCTTTGTCTCTATCTTTCTCCTCCTCCTCCTTGTCTCTCTCTTCCTCCTCCTCCTCCTCCTCCTCCTCCTCTTTGTCTCTATCTTTCTCCTCCTCCTCCTCCTTGTCTCTATCTTCCTCCTCCTTCTCCTCCTCCTTGTCTCTGTCTTCCTCCTCCTCTCCTATCCCCTCTCCCCTGTTTTCCCTCCTCCTACCTATATTTCTCTTCCTCCTTCTCCTCCTTATATTTTTCTTCCTCCTCCTCCTCCTTGTCTCTCTCTTCCTCCTCCTCTCATCTTCCCTCTCCACCTTCCCTGCCCCTTCCCTGTTTCCCTCCTCCTCCCTATATTTCTCTTCCTCCTTCTCCTCCCTGTCTCTCTCTTCCTCTCTTCTCTTCTCCCCTCTCCCCTGCTCCCCCTCCTTTTCCTTCTCCTTCTCCCTATATTTCTCTTCCTCCTCCTCCCCTTTGTCTCTCTCTTCCTCCTCCTCTCCTCTCCCCTCTCCCCCGCTCTCCCTCCTTCTCTTCCTCCCTATATTTCTCTTCTTCCTCCTCCTCCTTGTCTCTCCCCTCCTCTCCTCCTCTCCTCTCCCCTCTCCCCTGCTCTCCCTCCTTCTCTTTCTCCCTATATTTCTCCTCCTCCTCCTTGTCTCTCTCTTCCTCCTCCTATCTTCCTCTCCTCTCCCTTCTTCCGTATCCCCTGCTCTCCCTTCTCCTTCCTATATTTCTCTTCCTCCTCCTCCTCCTCCTCCTCTCCTCCTCTCCTCTCCTTTCTCTCCTGCTCTCCCTCCTTCTCACCCTCCCTATATTTCTCTTCCTCTTCCTCTTTCTCTCCTCTCCCCTCTCCCCTGCTCCCCCTCCTCCTCCCTATATTTCTCTTCTTCCTCCTCCTCCTCCTCCTACTCCCTCTCTTTCTCCTTGTCTTTTTCTTCATCCTCCTTCCAACGTTTCTCTTCCTCCTCCTCCTCCTCCTCCTCCTCCTCCTCCTCCTCCTTATCTTTTTATCCCTCCTCTTTATGTTTCTCTTCCTCTCCCTCCTCTTCTCTTCCATTTTTCTTACTCCTCTTCCTATTCATATCCCTCCTCTTCCTCTTCCTCCTCCTCCTTCTCCTCCTTACCCTTCCCGTCCTCCTCCTCCTCCCTTTCCCCCTCCCCCTTCTCCTCCTCCTCTTCCTCCTCCTACCCCTCCCTCCTCCTCCTCCTTCTCCACCTCCTACTCCTCCTACTCCTCCTCATCCTTATCCTCCTTCTACTCTTCATCCACCGCCTCCTCCTCCTCCCCCCCCCCCCCCCCCCCCCCCCCCCCCCCCCCCCCCCCCCCCCCCCCCCCCCCCCCCCCCCCCCCCCCCCCCCCCCCCCTCCCTCCCCCTCTTCCTCCTCCTCCTCCTATCCCTCCCTACTCCTCCTCCTACTCCTCCTCTTCCTCCTTTTCCTCCTATTCCTCCTCTTCCCCCTTCGTCCCTTTAACTTCATTAGCGCAACGCGGGATCGAGGTAAGGCCATCGAGGTTGTCAATGCACGTAGGTCATAATACCTCCTCTTCTTTTTCTTCTTCTTCCTCCTTCTCCTCCTACTCCTTCTCTTTCTCCTCCTTATCATCCTTATTATCATCATCTGCCTCCACCAACACCTCTTCCTCCTCTTCTTCCTCCTCCTCCTCCATCTCCTCCGACTCCATCTCCTCCATTTCCTCTTCTTCTTCTTCTTCCTCCTCCTCCTCCTCTTCCTCCATATCCTACTCCTCCTCCTCCTCTTTCTCTTCCTCCATCCCCTACTCCTCCTCCTCCTCCTCCTCCTCTTCTTCTTCTTCCTCCTCCCTTCCATTTCCTCCTCCTCCTCCTCTTCCTCCATCCCCTACTCCTTCTTCTTCTCTTTCTTCTCCTCCTCTTCCTCCTCCTCTTCTTCTTCCTCCTCCTATTCCTCCTCCCTTCCATTTCCTCCTCCTCCTCCTCCTCCTCCTTCGCCATCGAGATAGTCATCGCTCGCAGGACGCGATATAATACCGGTTCCGTCCGCTCTTCTCGATTCTTAAGGAGGGGCGAAGGAGGGGCGAAGGAGGGCCAGCGCTTGCCTTCGTCTCCTTGTCTCCTTCGAACTAAGATGCTCGGAAGGACTCGAGGGGAGAGAGTGGGCGGGAGGAGGAGCAGCTTGGTCTGGAGTGGGTGTGTTTGTTTCTGTTTCTGTCTCTGTCTCTGTCTGTCTCGCTCTCTGGGTCCTTGGGTCTCTCTCTCTCTCTCTCTCTCTTTCTTTCTCTCTCTTCTCTCTCTCTCTCTCTCTCTCTCTCTCTCTCTCTCTCTCTCTCTCTCTCTCTCTCTCTCTCTCCCTCTCTCTCTCTCTCTCTCTCACTCTCTCTCTCTCTCTCATACACACAGACACACACACACACACATATACATATATGTATACATATATATACACACATATACAAATGTACATATATATACATAAGTGCACACACACACACACACACACACACACACACACACACACACACACACACACACACATATATGTATACATATATATACACATGTATACGAATGCACATATATATACACATAAGTGCACACACACACACACACACACACACATACACACACACACACACACACATGCACGTCACTTGTCGACTCGGGTAAGTTCCATCAAGAGGGTCGTTTGTTCAGTAAATAATTCCACGTTGGCGAGAATAGCATGTAAATTCCGCGCACAATTGACTGGAGTTGCAGAAGACTTTGTTTTCATAAGGAGGAGTTTAGCTGAGGCAGTGGAAGCAATTGTTAGAGTCACGTGAATAAAACATAATAGAATGATAATAAAGAACGGAAGGGGTTCTTGGTAGTGCGTGTGTTGAGGGAGCGTGTCTTGGTAAGTTAATGAGATGGGTAATGTGAAGGATGAGATGTATGAATAAGATTAATGTGATTAATTGAGATTATATACCCATTACACAGTAACGTGTATATACTGATAAGACATAGCCACAGTAAAAAAATAAAAAGAAAAAAATCAATAATGTCTAACAGATTTTTTTCTTAGATGAGTCTCTGACTATGGCTGTGTCTTATTTACGTGAATAATGATGACACACGTAATTTTAATAAGTTATATGAATAATTTGGAGGAAATTGCAAATTGAAAGACACTGCTAGTCTCAGTGAAAATAAAACAGTGCCCTGAATGTACCGCAGAATTAGCATAATGTATTAAGTTTGTAGAAAAAGCTATGTCTCGATATATCCATATTTTTTTAGCATCTGCAAATTCGGCGACAATTTGTTTATATTGCGGTGCAACTTGCAATTCATTCAGAGATTGACCCGACCATTAAGGAAATCATTCAGGCATTAGGCATCAGCATAAGTAGAATTGGATATGGAATTGAATAGAATTGATGAGATGAGATATGGAGTAAATTTAGAATATATGATATAAGAAACTAGAGCATGGAATTAAGTAGAAACTAGTAGATAGAAATGGAATTAAGTAGAAATAAATAGATAGAAAATAGCGTTAAAATGATAATGTCAAGTAGAAAATAACAATATAATGAAAATAATGTTAAGTAGAAAATAACAATATAATGAAAATAATGTTAAGTAGAAATCAGTAGATATAACACATAAATATATAGAAATAAGTAAATAATACAAAATAACCAATCACACAGAACAATAAACAAGAAAACGAACCAAACAAAACAATCAAACATCTAAGCTATAACAAATAAGAAGAATCGAGGAGCATCAAGACCACACTTGAGCCAATATAAAAGCTTCGATTCCCCAATCACTCATAAACAAGAGGTTTCGAACCCCCTAACACGACGGACGAGTCCACCTGGCAATCACAAAAGTCCATCATTATTAAGGAAGTCAATTAGGAATTCAAACAGCCAATTAGCGTTTCCATTCCTAAGATTCGGAATGGGATCGAGACTTTATTCGAGACAAAAGGTTTATTCAGAGGTCAAAGGTTAATTTGCCGGATTAGAGGGACATTCAGCGTGTCGGGAAATTTGTGATCGGTTTTGATTGCTAAGAATATGTGCAAAGGAGTATGGATTGCAAGGATC
>BOPN01004061.1:17500-20000 GCA_017312705.2 Penaeus japonicus | reverse complement strand
CCCCCTCCCCCACCCTTTTCCTCCCCTTCCCCCCTCCCCCCACCCTTTTCCTCCCCTCCCCCTACCATTTTCCTCCCCCTCTCCCTCTCCCCCACCCTATTCTCCCCCTCCCCCCACCCTTTCCTCCCTTCCCCCTCCCCCCCACCCTTTTCCTCCCCCTCCCCCTACCATTTTCCTCCCCCTCCCCCTTCCCCACCCTTTTCCTCCCCCTCCCCCTCCCCCCCACCCTTTTTCACTCCCCCTCCCCCAACCCTTTTCCTCCCCCTACCCCCCTCACCCTTTTCGTCCTCTTCCCCCCACCTTTTTCCTCCCTCCCCCCCACCCTTTTCCTCCCCCTCCCCTCAAACAACTCACCAGAGAGTGTATCGGTCAAAGCTCTTAGTAACGCTCATTAATGAGAACGATGATGAGAATTCATTGTTTTAACTGACTATGCATTCTTAATTACCCTGATGAGTATTATCAACGGTGGTGGTGAAAATAGACTTTGGTAATTAAAGTTGATAACGGTGAAAATGATTATAGGATTAGATTGAATGATGAGGGATAGATTATGCAAAATGCTGTTGGTGAAGATGATGAGGTTGTTGAGTGTAACGTTAGTTATTGACAAAGGATCGGTTTTTCAATATCTAATAGATTCATAAATTTATTAAGTTATTCAGTTATTGCTTATCATTATATTATGTGATAACTTTATTGATATTATCGTGTAGTTTTTGTTGTTAACGCTATTATCATTATTATCAATATCACCATTGTTTTTATATATCATTGTTATGGTTATTGTCATTGTTCTATCATCCTTGTCGTGTTATTTTGTTATTGTATTATCATTATTTATGTTTTCCTTTTTTGTACTGCTGTTATTGTTATTGTTATCATTACTTTTACCATCACTTTTATCCTTTTTATCTTTTATTTTTTCTTTACATCATTATTAGTTGTTTTTATTATTATCAATATCACTTTCATTATCATCTTTTCGTAACTGTTATTGTTATTGTTATCAGTAACAATGGTAATTATGACTGTAAAAATGAAAGTATCAACATCGATATTACTAAACCATTATCATAATCGTTGGTATTATCATCATTATTATACAAATTATCACAAACATTACAAATTGTAATAGTACTAGCACTATCTCTTTCTAATCGTCAGCTGTGTCTGTGTGTTTATGTTTGGATTGGTGTGTGTGTGTGTGTGTGCGTGAGAGTGCGTGGCATGTAGATTAATTATACGGAAAAACAAATTATGCTAACAATACTACCAATGGAAATCATATTTATAGTTCTGTAATACAATAAACAATCAACTGTAAGAGTCAAGGGATTGTGGTGATATAGACGACTTGCTTTGTCCCGAAACAGGTGAATTTGTTCCTATTTTTCCCACTTTGAATAACCACAGAAATAGGCATTATGATAATAATATCATCACATTACAAATCTAGGGAATAGCATAATTTTTGTCTTCTATTATGTCAGTCAAAGAAGAAAATAGTCATATAGTCCTTATTCAATTAACCTCAGTGTATAGCCCAGGCTTTATTGCATTTAATGTAAGGTCAAGGAATAATATTAATAATATTAATAATTAATAATATATATTCCGAATTAATAATGTAACATGAATGTATCTTTTGGTACATACGACGAAATGAAGTAGCTCTTTGTTGTTAATGTTATGTGGCTTGGAATGTTGTTTCATAAACAACTGTGAGATACATTCTTATGTTCTTTAGTGCTGAGTTTACACTTTGTTTATTCCCAATTACACGTTTCACCGATTTGCGTCCATCCTGTATTCAAATGTAATTCTCGCGGTCACAACATCACACTGTTTGTTAATATTCTATTTAAGCCATAGGTGATTTTTTTTGTCTGCGAAAACAGTGTGAAATGCTTTATGCTACAGCCAGCCCTCAGACCTTCTGAAATATATAATGAAACCTGGTTGTGAATGTCCGTAGAGTTTATTTTTACGTATGAATTATTCCGAACACAGTTTAAGCCGTAGTAATATTAAGCCGGATTGACCCAGCTGGGCGTGCCTGTGATGTGCAGTGTGTATCTAGTCTTAATGGCAGCTCCGGTTGCAAGCACACACAGACAGTTACCATAATTCCAATTGAAAGCAGTAACAGTCACAGTTTCCCAGTTCGCTGTTTAGGAAACGATCGCTCGCAGTCAACTAATTCACAAATGATTACCATAATTACAAAGGAGTTGAAACAGCTGGAGTGTTATCCACGACTTCAAAGTCTCTAAAACAGCTTAGGGAAGAACGTCAAGCAAGCAAAACGATAAACAGAAAATCTCATTACTGAACATAATAAAAACAAGAATACGAAACCGTCCGTTTCTCCCTATGCTACAATGTGGATACAAAGCTCTCGGAGAAAAGGTAGAGGAGTGTGCTTGCTTGTCTGCCTTCACTCATGCGTACGTACATGAAAGGAAAGCTCCCTAAAAGCCGTCTCCTCTTGCTCAGC
>BOPN01004060.1:135334-137088 GCA_017312705.2 Penaeus japonicus | reverse complement strand
TACTGATGCAGTACAAACAAAAAGGCATTCCTTGGAGGTAGCCTCACACAAGGGAGCCTCTGGGTACACTTTAACGTCATGCCCAGGACACGTACTGATGCAGTACAAACAAAAAGGCATTCCTTGGAGGTAGCCTCACACAAGGCATTCCTTGGAGGTAGCCTCATACAAGGCATTCCTTGGAGGTAGCCTCATGCAAGGCATTCCTTGGAGGTAGCCTCACACAAGGCATTCCTTGGAGGTAGCCTCACACAAGGCATTCCTTGGAAGTAGCCTCACACAAGGCATTCCTTGGAAGTAGCCTCACACAAGGCATTCCTTGGAAGTAGCCTCACACAAGGCATTCCTTGGAAGTAGCCTCATACAAGGCATTCCTTGGAAGTAGCCTCACACATGGCATACCTTGGAAGTAGCCTCATACAAGGCATTCCTTGGAGGTAGCCTCACACAAGAAAACCTCTGAGTACACTTTAACGTCATGCCCAAGGCACTTATTGATGCACTACAAACGGAAAAGCAATCCTTGAGTGAGGCTACCTCCTTGGAGATAGCCCCAGAGTGCAGTTTAACGTCATGCTCTGGACAAGTGCCTGTGCAATCTGCAATTGCTTCGTGTCTTCTACGATTTTAAATCCTTGGTGGGTTAATTCTGGGCAAAGAGGTTATATGTCTTTAAGTATATTTGAATTATTTGTGTATGTGTGATTGTTGGTATGCCAATATAGATAGATAGATAGATAGATAGATAGTGATCGTGTGAGATTATACGTGTATGGGTGTGTCTGTGTTTGTATGTATGTGTGTGTGTGTTTGTAAATAGACCGATAAATACAACGGTAGATGGATAAAGAGTGTTTGTGAGTATGTGTGTGTACGTGTTTTGTATGTGTATGTATTCGTGTACGTCTGTGTTTATCTATGTGTGTGTGTGCGTGTTTATGTATGTGTGTGTATATGTGTGTATTTGCTTATTTATTAGTGTGTGTATTTGTATGTATGTGTGTGTTTGTGTGAATGTATGTATTCATGTACATGTGTGTTTATGTATGTGTGTGTATTTATGTATATGTTTATGCGTGTTTCTATATGTGTGTTTGTGTGTGTGTGTGTGTGTGTGTGTGTGCGTTTGTATGTATTTGCTTATGTATGTGTGTGTGTTTTTTTGTGTCTTTGCATATACGTATGTGTGTGTATCTGTGTGTATGTGGCTGAGTGTGTTTGTGGGTGTGTGCGTGTGCCTGTGTGTGTGTTGATGTGTATTAATGTATATATATATATATATGTATATATATATATATATATATATATATATATATATATATATATATATATATATACATATATATATATATATGTATATATATATATATATATATATATATATATATATATATATATATATATATATATATATATACATATATATATGTATGTAGACATGCATATATGAATATATATCTATAATTTATATATATATATATATATATATATATATATATATATATATATATATATATATATATATATATATATATATATGAACACACACACACGATTATACGTGTATGAGTGTGTCTGTGTTTGTATGTGTGTGTGTGTGTGTGTGTGTAAATAGACCGATAAATACAACGGTAGATGGATAAAGAGTGTTTGTGAGTATGTGTGTGTACGTGTATGTGTATGTATGTATTCGTGTACGTCTGTGTTTATGTATGTATGTGTTTGTGTGTGTGTTTATGTATGTTTGTGTTTAT
>BOPN01004060.1:105334-112834 GCA_017312705.2 Penaeus japonicus | reverse complement strand
ACATCCTGAAACGACTCAAGAGACAAATGTCAGTAACCTTTTTTATTTACAATCAAAGCAATCAAATATTTACTGGTCTGATCAAAAGTTGTTATGACCTCCCAAGATAGACCTCAAGGGCACATTGATTTGATATTGGAATTATTATGAGTAGCTAAGTTCAAGTCCTGAGCTTAAGATATTTTCACCAATATTTCTTTAATATTTTGACTATAAAAAAAAGTATATATGTATATATATATGTATATATATATGTATATATATATGTATATATATGTATATATATATATGTATATATATGTATATATATATATATATATATGTATATATATATATATATATATATATATATATATATATATATATATATATATATATATACATACATATATATATATTCTTGCAGACAGAACTTTCTGAACAGAAAGAGATATGAACTATGTTTTATCAGACACCTACCATAGATGAGACTATTACTCATCATTATATTGGCTCATACTCATATTATATTTAAATCCTAACTTGATAGAGCTGCATAGTGTCTTATCCTCTGCATCTTTGCTGTTCAGGCAAAGATTCTGGAAGGATAGAACTTAAACTACTTCCTATATTGATCGTAAATCATCCAGGGATGTCTACTACAAGTCGTGTCTTGCCAGAATGTACATGTGGAGGCTTACTGGACCTTGCCAGAGCTGAAGACATGGAGACCACTTGAAGACACCTGGGTGTCTTTTAAATTGCTCCTAGATATGAAAATTGTTTGGAAATGAAAAAATTCTTCATCAGGGAAGACAAAAACTAGTTACTCCCTCATCATCCCATTTGTCTTGGCAGCAAAGTAGATCTTATTGTTAAACCCAGGTGTAAAGTAAGAAAGTGCTAAATAGATGCACTATACATTCTCATTTATATTGCAATTGCTATGCAAGGCTTAATATGGATGTAGAATATAGGTTTTGAGTATTATTATTTTGGTAGGTAAACAAAGTCACTTGTAGCCAAATGGAAAGTATGAAGCTAATATTGATATGTAAGATATGAAACTACAACATTAGGAAAAAAGTAGGTATACCAGAAATATTTTCAAACTTGAACTTGTATAGAAGATTTAACCAATTTATGACTCTCTTTCAGATAATCCAGCAGCCATGACAGACGAGATTCAGATCATCACTGCACCGCTGGTCAGCCTACGAGTTACGAGTAATGTAAACAGCTTTACAGCTGAGAAAAGATATGACCGAAGTCTAACCATAGGAGACCTAAAGGTAAGAATGGACAACTGAACAATTAAGAGACTATGAATTCAGCTTTTACTACAGTAATCAAATCTTTTAGAAACAATTTTATAATGTAGATCATATTCTATAATAGATTAACCCATTGGTCGCGGTATTAAAAAAAGGTCTGTGCAGTAGGATGGCTGTTTTACATGTCTGGCATGGTGCCATCCGCGTCTATCACTGACTCTGCCGTTGCAGCAAATCATGCCATCCGCTGCTAATGGGTTAACCTTTTATGCATTAGACAGCACCTTTGTATAGCTAATATATTGATTTTATCATAAAAAAGTTTCGCCAGAATTTTACACTCAGTCTTAAGACAAAGATAACTTAAGCATCCAATTCTTCAGGGTCGCCTTGAACTCATCACAGGAGGATCAGCAGGAACAATGAGCCTAGAAGTATATGACACGGAAGACAAGCTTGTTTGCTCCCTCAGCGACAACGAGGCTCTTTTGGGTTCGTTCAATATCGAAGACAATTACAGGATCCATGTGAGTATGGCCGACTAGCAATTCCCGTTTACCCTGTAATTCTCAGATATTCTGAGATCTCGTTAATCTTTGAACTAGTTAAGAAAGTGTTTTGGATATTCTGCTATTCACCAGTCTTAGTTGAGAAAGGTTTTGTTGTTCATAGTATCGTGTATTTTGATTACCGTGACATCTCCTTAAAGGTAACAGACAGCACAAAGAAAGTCGGAGAGTTTGAAGACCTGTCAAAAGTGGAAAAGTTTGAGCTGTCGGAAGAAGAGTATGCTAAGCGTAATGGTTAGTTCTTTCTTGTGTTTATTTATTTTGATGAAATGGGTGAAATGGCCCGTCTGCACGTGTGTGTGTATTTTGGAAATAGTTCTTCATACTTATGATTTTTTTTCAAATTTTATTATGTTAATTATTGTTGCAGTTTTTAATAAATAATATCATCATCATCATCATCATCATCATCATCATCATCATCATCATCATCATCATCATCATCATCATCATCATCATCATCATCATCATCATCATAGTGATAATTTGTTTTATTATTACCACCACCACCACCATCTTTTGGTGTGATGACACTATATAAATTGATTAAGAGTTATTGCCTCCAGCTTAGAAGAGAGATTGAGTCTCCTTCCATATATTTTGTTTATTATTTATGTAAAAACATATATACATAAGTGATCTAAGGCCATCTTTTGGTGTGATGACAGCTATATAAATTGCATTAAGAGTTATTGCCATCCAGCTTAGAAGAGAGATATGAAAGTCTCCTTCCATGTATTTTGTTTATACTACTTACTCATTGGTAAACCCACACATGACGGGTAGTACATAATGTGTATCGCGCATTCAAAAGTCCATGTTTTATGTATGCACAGCATAGTGTAGGCCATGCAATCGATTGCCATGCAAAAAATATATCGAAAGTTTTATGTATATGTGACATTCAAGGCTACAATTACTCCGTCGGGAATGGGTTAATGTCTGGATTACATATTTTCACACATGTCCACTACAGTTTTTATTATTATTATTTTTTTAATGCATAGATGGTTTCACAGGTGATTAGTCATCTAGGTGTCTATTGCAAGGCTAACTATAGACCACACCTGTTTACCTCATTCCTTGTATTTTGGGTCGTTACATTTCATCATCATGGTTCCTCTCGTATTTCTACTCAGTTCTGTATATTTACAGTGTTTGGTTGATTTCTCACTTTACTAATGAGGGAAGACACAAAAAACATTGGCACAATTTCCCGTCTTCTCTTAGTACATAGGAAGAAACAAGAAATAGTCATGCAGTTTATGGGCTTTAGGAAGAATGGAGATGGAATATCATGCAGAAAAGAGTTAGGAGTGATTACTGTATTTTAGTTTCAATATCAAAGTATTATCAACATCAATAAAGTGATTATTAAAATTATCCACAGATAGTGTGAAAGCTTTCCTGCAGAAGAACAAGTTAGGGAAATACAACGAAGAGGAGCTGGCCAGAATGCAGGAGGAGAAAGAAGCTGCGGAAAAGGCCGAGCAGGACAAGGCCAGCACCTTTAACGTGGGTGACCGATGCGAGGTGAGTGGATTGACTAACACAAACCATGACATGAGGTGAAGAAGTTAAAGTTGACAGGAAAGACTTTGAATAGACATTGATTGCATTAGATGTAACATTCTTTTTGCACTACAGGGAGTCATTATGAAAATGACCCAGGAGCTTGAACATTGTTTTGGGAAATTCTTGCAAATATCATCTTGAAAGTGGTGTTTATTTCTTTTTGGAAATGATAACCTTTTACATTGGTCTCTTTTGATTTATATAATTGAAGATGTTAAATATAATGAAATGAAGTAATAAACAAAAGATCATGTATCATTATTTCAAGAGTAATTCTATCCATTATTAATATGATGTGATTAACCTCCCAAACTGCTTACAGGTCAAAGTGCAGGGTGAACCAACTCGCAGAGGTGAAGTGATGTTCGTGGGAGAAGTGCACTTCAAGCCAGGTGTCTGGGTTGGAATCAAGTATGACGAGCCCTTGGGAAAGAATGATGGAAGGTAGGCACCAGAAGCAGAGAAGTTCTGAATGGCTTATAAAAGAGAGGTTTTGTCTGTAGTAAGATTATATTTGGTAGGAATTTTGTTACTCATCCTTTATGGTATCAGAATGACATTCCTGAATGCAAAGTTTCTAAAAAAGATTATATTTATGTTTTATATTCCTTTTTTTGTGCTATTTTCGTGGATTTTTAAGCAAATTCTGTAATCCTCATTCACTTTTACTTTATTAAATATGAATATTTAAAGACACAAGGACCATTGCACTGACTATAAAAAAAAGAACTATCCTTGTGTATATTTGTGATACCAAGTGTCTGCTACTAACATTTTGGCCCTCTCTGTTTCCAGCATTGGTGGCAAACGGTATTTCGAAGCAGCGCCTAAATATGGCGGCTTCACTCGCCCAACTAATGTAGAAGTGGGAGATTTCCCTGAGGTTAGCTATGAGGACGACGAAATGTAGAGTGTTGGACTGTCGGATGGGAGGCAGCATGCGTTTTCACTTACAAGACTCACTTCAGATGCTTTATATATATATATGTATATTGTAATGTTCCCTTTTGGGTAGAAGCACTTGAAAGTTGGCATGTGGCTAAGACCAGTGTTGAAGGGAGGAATCAAATTATTGACATTTTAAAAATATTTCCATTGTTTTATTATTATTATTATATTTACAAAACTTATTGTCATTACAAATGATATGATTATTGATATGCGATTCCTACAACTACTATTACTACTGTTAACCTACTATAGCTGTTCCTGTAATTACTACAACCACTACCACTCCCATTACTATTGCTACTATTACTGCTATTGCACTTATTATTGCTATCATTTTTTATAATTTTGTTGATTTTGATTATTCATTATTATTGACATATTTTGCCTACACTGTGTTAAAAAAATAAGAAAATTTGGTATGCATGAAAGCTGATACATGTAAAAGATCACAATTATTTAGACTGGATCTAAAAGGATCTAAAAAAGGAATAGAACAATCAAACAAACAAACAAACAAATAAAGAAAAATGATTAATAATTAGGGTGATTCTTGCATAATCATTGAAGTTGTAACAAGGGTTGTGATGGTGGATGAGTTACTCAAAATTTATTAATGTATTTAAGGAGTGTACCTTCTGCTAACATTATCTTTGTTCCTATGTGAAATGACAGTCGTTGCAGCTTCGATAGTCATCCCAATAGTTGCAAGGCACTAGAAGAAATATCTCTTGCCCTAATGTTGCAAGTAGCAAAACGCCTCTTGCTTGAGTTGATATTATAAGTTTTATTGGCCTTGTGCAAAGTTCCCCAGAATAAATATTTTTCTTAAATTATGATATTTATGTGATTTATTGAAGATTCCAGTGGTTCCATACTTTGTTTACTTTACTCATTGATGTTATTACTAATTTTGAATTGGTTTATGATATTTGATGATGATGATGATGATGATGATGATGATGATGATGATGATGATGATGATGATGATGATGATGATGATTGCTATTGTTAATGCTACTACTGCTGAAACTACTACTATTTTATTAATGTGACTTTTTTGATGATTATGATATAAACATGATAACAGTAATATTAACCCAATCCTGACGGGCCCGACGATAAGTGGAAACCACCTATGCCGGGCCTATGCAATATTGCATTGGGAACGTCGTACATGTGTGACGCCCCGGCATCGGGCATTTAGCTTTGTGACACGTGTGACGCACTGTTGCCATAGGGTTAACATTATGGATTGTAATTGTTATCAATACATCATTTAAGTTCTTGATTATGTTGATATTAAAACTTTTATTTTTTTATTTTTTATTTTTTTATACTTCTCATTGCCTAAAATATTATCTATCATTACAAAGTGATTAGAAGAAGCATTGCATCTCATGATATGATGACGGTTAATACTCTTGACAAGATTGATCAAATCGAACGCTGGGAAAAGCTGATTTATGTGAGTTGTCTTATGAGCTGGAGAGGATATCTGTTTTCCCAGTTGCTGACATGCGTAACTCATGTTGCATGTTCACACTAGCACAAGCGCACATTCACTCACTCACTCACACTCACACTCACTCACTCACTCACTCACTCACTCACTCACTCACTCACTCACTCTCTCTCTCTCTCTCTCTCTCTCTCTCTCTCTCTCTCTCTCTCTCTCTCTCTCTCTCTCTCTCTCTCTCTCTCTCTCTCTCTCTCTTTCTCTTTCTCTTTCTCTTTCTCTTTCTCTTTCTCTTTCTCTTTCTCTTTCTCTTTCTCTCTCTCTCTCTCTCTCTCTCTCTCTCTTTCTCTTTCTCTTTCTCTTTCTCTTTCTCTTTCTCTTTCTCTTTCTCTTTCTCTTTCTCTTTCTCTTTCTCTCTCTCTCTCTCTCTCTCTCTCTCTCTCTCTCTCTCTCTCTCTCTCTCTCTTTCTCTTTCTCTTTCTCTTTCTCTTTCTCTTTCTCTTTCTCTTTCTCTTTCTCTTTCTCTTTCTCTTTCTCTTTCCCTCTCTCTCTCTCTCTCTCTCTCTCTCTCTCTCTCTCTCTCTCTCTCTCTCTCTCTCTCTCTCTCTCTCTCTCTCTCTCTCTCTCTCTCTCTCTCTCTCTCTCTCTCTCTCTCTCTTTCTCTCTCTCCCTCTCTCTCTCTCTCTGTAGAAATGAAAAGTAGAAATAAAAACAGGCAGAACAGGTGACACTGGAAGAGAAAGTAACCAAGTTATAAATTCTGTGATAGACATGCATTCCAGACTTTCCTTTCATTATTATGAGGTAATAGAACTGCACAAACTTAATTGCTCACATTATAGCTAATCCGCTCTTGGGTTGCGCTTGAGTCGATAGTACGTGTAAGGAGTTTACCTTGATATCCTATAAGGTGTAAGTGGCATTATTGTGACAAGCTTTTGTGACTTATCAGTTGCGGAAGAATCGCCTACTTCTTCCCAAATGAATTCCTATATGCATCTGTAAGCTAATTATGCTATGCTAATAATGCTTGATTATTTCTTCAAACACGAGAAGGATGCAATGATAATTTAAACTTGTCTCAGACATGTTTACGTTAGAAAGACACTGCCTTTGAACTAGTTGCACGATCGCTGTCTCGTAGCCAAGGACGAAGCTCCTGTTTTGTAAAGCTTTTTGAATTTGTATAAAAGACTTTGATAACCATCTCTGTATTTATTTATTTATTTTCCATCCGGATAATATTGTCTTCAAAAATGAAGGATCAGGGATTATCAATGTTATCATGTTTAGGTTTATAGTGTTATCTTGGTTATTTTGACCAACTGATTGCTAATACTTGGATTGTTATATTCGACAGGATGATATTATATGACAATTTTATTTATGTTTTGTAATGTTAATGTGAATTCTTGTAATCTCACTGCCTGTGAAAATGGTGATCATACAATGCAAATAATCATAAAACTGCCTTTAATTTCTGCAGTGAGAACTAGGTTTAATATTCGTACTTCAACACCCTGCATTGTAAGTTTTATGTATCAGAAGAACTGTACTTCGACGAGGGTATAAGGTCACATGAAATATGAAAGAAAATTAATAATTAATCCACACCCAGACACACAAAAGCATATGAGCGTTCACAGAATGATGCACATGCAAAATACACACACAAGTAGGCACAAGCATGCACAAG
>BOPN01004060.1:60000-65273 GCA_017312705.2 Penaeus japonicus | reverse complement strand
AAAGATCACAGACAAGGGGGGAGGGGGGGCAAGGGATGAAGGTGAAGAAAGGATCTCAGGTGATAGGAGAGAAGGAAGAGAGGATGGAGGAAGAGGAGGAGGAGGAGGCGGTGGTGGTGGTGGAGGAGGGGGGGAGAAGGGGAAGAGGACGAGAGGAAGAGAGGGAGGAGGAAGAGGAAGAATAGGAAGAGACGGAGGAAGAGGAAGAGGAGGAGGAAGAGGAGAAGGAGGAAGAGGAGGAAGAGGAGGAAGAGGAAGAGTAGGAAGAGAAGGAGGAAGAGTAGGAGGAAGAGGAAGAGGAGGAGAAGGAAGAAGAGGAAGAGGAGGAGAAAGAAGAAGAGGAAGAGGAGGAGGAAGAGTTGGAGGAAGAGGAGGAGGAGTAGGAAGAGGAGGAAGAGGATTAGGAAGAGGAGGAGGAAGAGGAGGAGAAGGAAGAAGAGGAAGAGGTGGAGGAAAGGAGGGGGAGAAAGAGGAGGAGGAAGAGGATTAGGAAGAGGAAGAGGGAGAGGAAGAGGAAGAGGATTAGGAAGAGGAAGAGGGAGAGGAATAGGAAGAGGAGGAGGAAGAGGAGAAAGAGGAGTAGGAGTAGGAAGAGGAGGAGGAGAAGGAAGAGGAGAAAGAGGAGGAGGAGGAAGAAGAAAAGGAAGATGAAGATGAAAAAGTGAAAGGAGAAAGAGGAGGAAGAGTAGGAAAAGGAGGAGTGGGAGAAGGAAGAAAAGGAAGATGAAGATGAAAAAGTGAAAGGGAGAAGGAGAAGGAGAAGGAGGAGGAGGAGGAGGAGGAGGCAAAAGAAGATACGACCCCAAACCGTAGAGGCGGAGAATCTCAACCCATCAAAGACCGGAGTTTCACAAAGAATAAAAAAAAAACTCCTCTTTGGGCAGATTAGTGGAAGATATAGAAATTCAGCCGCAAAAGTTTAAGATATAGAAAAAAAAAGACTTCATATACCACTAGACGCGGAAAATATCTAACCTGAGTTCCTATGAAGTAGTAAAAGTATGAAAGAAGGAACCAGTTTTTTTTCTTAAGGCGTTCAGCTCTATCATGGGGCTTCAAGATACTCGATCTTTGCCAAAGTGGTCGGTTTCAGGGGCTATGTCAGGGTTTACGGGGGAAGGGTTTACGGGGGAAGGGAAAAGGGGGATGGATGGTTGGTTCATGCAGGTGAGAATAGCATTTGAGTGGCATTTCATTGCGGTTTCAGGGGGTTTTATGTCCTCGCATTTTCTGACGAATCGGGTGTGATTAAAAAGAAGAAGAAAAATTGACAGGGATTGAATTTATTTATAGGTGTAAACAATTATTATTTGGAATACACAAACACACGTACATATATACACATTGTGTGTGTGAATACATATGCGTTTGTATGTAATAGATATATATGGGGTTATGTGAACTACCATTAACCCAACTCTGGCCTTTTGAACTCCAGACTTACCTAGATTTACCTCCCCACATAGCCTTTGTCTGTTCATGCAACACAGAGGTTCTGAAATTGGGGTATCCATGAAACACGTTCTGAAAGCAATAGTTCTTCGGAATAAATTGGTTTATAATGAGGATAATCAATCAATAAATAGATGAATGAAAGAATCGATAAATGAATTGAGAAATGGATAGATAGATACAAAAGTAGATAATGCAGAAGTAGATAAACTAATACTGATATTTATCATAATCATGATATTTATTATACTTCATTAAGTCATATCCTCAAAGAATCAGATAAACGACGCAGAAATTGATATAAAAAATTCCCTGTCTTCTAAAGACCCAAATAATACCACGTTTTCCATTAACATTGAAGCATTAATTACTTTTTTTCTATTGACTATCAAAAAACAATGCATTAATTCCCTCGTGCGCTAAAAGGAAAAGAGCCTCTATTTGATTTCTTTATTTCTTTGGTAAATTAAATTCCTTATTTTTATTTCCTTTGACTTAACTGAAGAGGATTAAGGATGGAGTGAAGGTGATATGTCACTGCCTGGGGTAATGATCAACTAAAGAGTTTGAGAAGCATTGATCTAATCTAACCAAACTTAACGTAACCTAACCTATCTTAATCTATCATATATGTATATATATATATATATATATATATATATATATATATATATATATATATATATATATATATATATATATATATGCATACATACATACACACACACACACACACACACATATATATGTGTATATATATATGTATATATATATATATATATATATATATATATATATATATATATATATATATATATATGTATACATACATACACACACACACACACACACATATGTATATATATATATATATATATATATATATATATATATATATATATATACATATATATATATATATATATATATATATATATATATATATATATATATATATATATATATATATATATATATGTACATATATATACATATATATATATATATATATATATATATATATATATATATAAGTGAGAGAGAGATATACAGAGATAGAGAGAAAGGGACATAAAATGAGAGAAAGAGAGAGAGAGAGAGAGAGAGAGAGAGGACAATAAATGAAAGAGAGAGAGAGAGTAGAATAAATGAGAGAGAGAGAGAGAGAGAGAGAGAGATTATTGACGATGCTGATTGTTGAGTGGGTGGGGACTGTTGTGCAAACCACAATCAACACATTTTATTTGAACTTTTCCACGTACTCTCCCTGTTCCGCCAACTATGACATTCGTAATTTTCGGAACGCAATATCGCAAACCCTGTGTATTTTCCCGGTATGCAACACTGTATGCAATGGAGGATCGTTTGCAATTGCATGTTGTGGGGGATGAACCGATAGGTGTTGCATGTCCTTTGTACGTTACTCACCTACGACTGAATTGGAGAATAATTGTAAATCACCAATTATGGTGTCAGTTTATAAATCATTATATTAATTATTTCAGGATATCAAGTTTCCCTCTTTTAATCTCTCCCTGTCTCTCTCTCTCTCTCTCTCTTTCTTTCTCTCTCTCTTTCTCTCTCTCTCTTTCTTTCTCTCTTTCTCTCTCTCTCTCTCTCTCTTTCTTTCTCTCTCTCTTTCTCCCTCTCTCTCTCTCTTTCTCTCTCTTTCTCTCTCTCTCTATCTCTTTCTTTCTCTCTCCGTCTGTCTTTCTCTCCTCGCCTATCTTTCACTCTCTCTTTTTCTCTCAACAAGCACCTCTATGTCTACCTCTTTAATCCCACCCATTCTTTTTATTCTTTTCTTCTCTGTGTGTATCTGTATTCATGTGTCTGTAAGGCTGTACGTATGTGTACGTGCGTGTGCGCGTTTGAATCAAAACAAATTTAGAAATTGGTCTCGTTGGCAAAGTTCCTAGATGTTCCTATATTTTTTTCATTTAGTATTCTGTTCATCATTTCTATAGCTACGATATTCCCTCAGGTTCACCATAAGCATAAGTGAACAGATGTCTTTTGTCACATTCCTCTTTCGTGTTTTTGCCATTCATGATCGTGACGTGTTTAAATATTAGTAGATTAGTTTTTCTAAGTCTATTTTGGTTAATTTACTAACAAACTATAAAGCTACATCAAATCATAGTTTTGATCGATATATACTTGTGGCATTTGTCTTACACAGTTGCAATCAACGCTTGAATGATGTTTCATTTTGGTTTCATCTTTGATGTTAGAACTTTTTGATTAAGTATTAAAGGACGGTCTTATCATTATCATCATTATCATTATTGTCATTCATCTTCTTCTCAGCTTATCCTTATTCGGGGTCGTCGTTTTTGATGAGCTTTCTCCAAGTACTCCTATTGTATACTATTGCTATATCATCTAGGTTCTTTTCCTTCAAGTCTCTTTTTATACAATCTATCCATCTGTTGTTTAATCCCTGCTATTTATATCATTAGTATTATTCTCATTATTGATTTTGTTATTATCATTATTTCCATTATCCTTTTTATTCTCACCATTGCTATTCTTATTTCAATCATTATCCTAATCGTTTTTATCAGTTAGTATCATTATTATCATCAAATTTCTATCTTCCTATCATTCCATCTCTCTCTCTCTCTCTCTCTCTCTCTCTCTCTCTCTCTCTCTCTCTCTCTCTCTCTCTATATATATATATATATATATATATATATATATATATATATATGTATATACATATACTGTATATATATATATATATATATATATATATATATATATATATATATATATACATATATATATATATATATATATATATATATATATATATATATATATATACATACATATACATATATGTATATAAAGAGAGAGAGAGAGAGAGAAAAAAAAAAAAAGACCCCATAATCTCAACAACTGTCTTCACGTGCTCTGCATATGAGCTGTATCTCATAAATGATATAAATACAAACAACTTCCTTTGTCATCATGAACCCTTATAAAACCAGGACAACATCTCTCAATGCATAAAGGCAGACAGAACAGACATCTTTATTATGATTCAGCATTGTCCCCATGAGGGTAGATGGCATTTAAGCGATTTTTTCCCCTCTCTAACTGTCCACGAAAGAGGAGACTCGTGACAAGTAAATAATAGAGGCACCACACGAGGCACAAAGCAAGGTCTGAACGTAAGTAAATCAGCTGGGAGAATTTTTGCGTCAGAGAGAATACAGGGCGGAACTTTGCGAGAGAAAAGGGAGGAAGACTGTCTTTTTTTTTGTGTTCAGTCTATAAAAAAGGAAAGGGCTTAAAAAACAGCGCGAGAGGAGGAGGAGGAGGAAGCAGAGGTCAGCTTAGCAAAAAAAAAAAAAAAAAAAAAAAAAAAAAAAAAAAAAAAAAGGGGGGGGGGGGGAGTTAGAGGAATAAGACATAGGTTATCAACCCACGCGAAGTGAACCTGAACCGGTGTTGGATAATTCTAGCTTTCACTCTCGGTAAATTAGATAAGAATTATACTCTCCCGGGATCCCACTCAAGGACATCATCTTAGGGGAGGTGCTGGTACTCGTCCCCATTAAGACGTATTGTAGGTCGATGACGTAAGGATAAGTACTTCGACCCTGACAACGCAACTCGGCCACTGCTCTTCTATCTTCAGATTTCAGCGAATTACATGAATGAATCTGACGATCTGACGACGCAGCTAAGGGAAAGTTAGCGAGTTTGTTCCTTGGCTAATCTCTCTCACACGCAATTCGGTAGGCACGTAATTCCCGCGCGCCGGAGTCCCGCTCGAGTCGCCAAACAATGGCGGGCGGTGGCGGCTTTGA
>BOPN01004060.1:32500-37500 GCA_017312705.2 Penaeus japonicus | reverse complement strand
GAGAGAGAGAGAGAGAGGGAGAGAGAGAGAGAGAAAGAGAGAGAGAGAGATAGTGACAAGATAAAATGGTTATTACTGATTATAAAGTAATGGTAAGATTTTCCTTTTGACGAATCGAGTGACTGTGTGTGTGTGTGTGTGTGTGTGTGTGTGTGTGTGTGTGTGTGTGTGTGTGTGTGTGTGTGTGCGCGCGCGTGCGTGCGTACGTTTTGTGTTTGTGCGCTCATGCGAAACTTCCAGGTATCAGTAACCGGCTTGGAGATTATTGCCACCGTGTGTTGCAAGGATCTTATTACCACAAGCTCTTTGTGTGTACGAGTTGCATGCCTGCTCTGCCGGTTGTGAAGGCTCCTCTGAACCTCTGATCGCTATGCCGGGAAAGCACGAATGAACGAAGCAGCTCAAGGTTTCAAAGTTCGTTTCGTCAGACCGACCCGACATCAAACTTCATGTTTTTTCTTACTTTTTTCGTGGTGTAAGAACCTTTATGATCACAGCTGTTGACAGTCTAAGGACCCACCGAAGCCAGACCAAAGGAATGCATCGCAGGATAGTCCCGGGATGGGCTTTAACTATTTTCTCTTTCGTGTTTTTTTTTTTTTTTTTTTTTTTTTCTGAAACGAAACCGAACCAGAAACATCTTACTAAGACAGTGTTCTTCAGGTTCTTCATTGCGTTTCGTTAAAAGCATTGATAAAAAAAAATCCACATCAAAGGAAAAAGAAAGTATATATCTTTAGATAAGCTTAGCAAAAAAAAAAAAAAAAAAAAAAAAAAAAAAAAAAAAAAAAAAAAAAAAACTTCTTCCATACCTTATAAAGAAAGACGTAAAAAACATTTTAGCGTTCAATACTATCCAACAGGGGTGTGAGGGCCATATATACCAAAACCTAACTGGATCGCGATGCAAGAAAAGGCTACACACTGACTCAAAAGTTACAGCAAATCTAAAAGGCTATGCACTGAATTGGGTAAACATATGCATGTCGCGAGAGAGCTTGTTGATGCCGAAAAATGCCAAGGATCGAAATGGTATATGGTCTCTATAGTGAAGTCTGGCTGAAGGACCATGTGAATGACTCTTCGGTTATGCTATGCTAAGCGCTGTAGAGGCATCACACTTCAGTATTATTATTGTTATCATTATTATTACTATTATTATTATCATTATGATTGTTATCATTAGTATTATCTTTATAATTGTTGTTATCATTATCGGTATTATTATTGACAATATCGTTATCATTATTGTAATTGCTTTTATTACTGTCATCATTGTTATCAACATTATTATTTTGATCATCATCATCATCATTATTATTATTATCATTATTATTATCATTATTATTATTATTACTTTATCATTATCATTATCATAATTACTATTATCATCATTATTACCATTAGTAGCATAATAATTATAATCATTATGATAACTATTCAGAATTTCCAGCTTTCGAAGATTGCTTATACTAAACAAGCTTATTCAAATTCTAAATAACCAGATTCCTTTTCCAAGAATAAGAAGGAAACCGAAAGGATTGAATCCCTTATTAAAAAAAAAAAAAAACGAAAAAAAAAAAAAAACGAATCCTTTTTGAATGAGTTGGCAACACTGCTTGCTTCCTGAATGGCACCGATCTTGTAATTCCCCAAAAGTGGACCTTTACTGCAAGCTTTCGGAACTCGAGTGTTTTGCAAGTTGCACAGTGAATGTCGTCTGGTAGACATTATAGCTTCTTCGGATAAATTGGACGATATTATATTAGTCTTTAGAAATATTAGAAATATTAGTCTTTCGTTTTCATCATTCGACATCGTGTGGGTTTTTCATTTCATCAAAATTCCGTTTATTTGATCATGTGTTTATGGAAGAGTATGTATGGTGATGTATGGTGATGATGGTGATGATGTATGGTGATGGCGATGGTGGTGGTGATGATGATGGTGGTGACAGTGATGGTGATGATGATGGTGGTGATGGTGATGATGTATGGTGATGATGGTGATGATGATGCTTATGATGATGGTGATAATTTCATATGTATTTCAATGCCTGTTTTTTCATTAGGGTTAAGAACTGAATTATGAAAAAAAGGAAAAAACAACAACAAAGAAAGGAAAACAGAATTCTGTACATATCTGTGGACACAAAATTAGCTTCAAAAAGATTTCAGTTATTCCTCGAACTCGCTCAAGTATGAGAACGCACTTGAATGAGGACTTTTCAGTATGCTGCTTTTGATAAATCTTCTCCGAACCTTTTCAATTACTTCAATTCGCTTGATTACTAGAAAACTCCTTCAGTTTTTTTTCCTTCTCCTTCTTCTCATTTTCCGTGTCAACGCTTAGAAACAGCTTGAAGTAGAAATAACTAGAATTTTCGAATTTTCAGAAGCATAACTTTTTTTTTTCTATCCATTTTGCATCCTAGATTTCCGGGATTTTCCAGTTTACTTATTTTGAGAGTCCCGGTGGATTTCAAGTCCATTAGACAGCTTTAATATTAGATGTACAATATATGTTATATGTGGACGGGTTTAGCATCTGCAATCAATGTAAGCCTCATAAAGATGAACTGGATGTTTATGACGAAGTTTGGAAGTTTGAGTTATAGTGTTGTGCAACTAAGGACACTCTGCAATAGGGAACACGAACCTGTCACTGTATCATTGGATCATAGATGCAATGTCATCGTGCTCGTCTCAATATCACTGCACTCTCTAGGTCTTGCTATGCTTATTCTTTTTTCTGTCTTTGTTTTGATTCTCTTTACCATTTCCAAACACCTGCTTCGTTATTATTATTGAATTCATGTTCTGTGAAGATTTTCTCCTCTATACGGATTCCCTCTCGAATAGATATTCCAAAGGTGTTGCTATGCAATAGGGTTTTCAAGGGATGCTTTGCTTTGATGGATTTTCATTGCAAGATTTTATTTATTTTCGTGTTTTAGGATCTTGTTATTTTTGAAAGATTCATCACTGTTATTAATTCCAATTTCTGGATGTTAGGCCTACTCAATCTATACTGTAGATCTAAGATTCTAGATACAGACATAGGGAACGCGTTGTTAAAGAAATATTACTTAATAAAGTAAAGACGGCAGTAGAGGGATTACAGTACATGTAATATTTTGCATTTTTCGACCCTAGTCAATTAAGTAAGACAAGCTATTAAACTTAAATGACGAATATTGATGCCGAAGCTCAAAATCTAATAGGAAAGCATCACGTGACCAAATTAATCTTAAACTACCAAGAGTTTGGGATTTCAAATTTGATTTACTTTCAGCATTTGCAGTAAGATTAAGCGCACTGTGGACATCTTATCATTAGCATTATAATCTTCATTATCATTATTAGTATCATGATAATCGTTATTATTATCATTATTATCATTATTATTATCATTGTTATTATTATTATTATTATCATTATTATTATTATTATTATCATTATCATCATTATACTGTCACAATAATCTTTACAACTAATACTGTTGTTGCCATCATCTTATTATCATCATGATCATATTATCATTATCATCATCATCATTATATCATCATTATCATTATCATCATCATTATTATATTATCATTATCATCATCATTATTATATTATCATTATCGTCATCATTATTATCTTATCATTAGCATTATCATCATCATCATCATCATTATTATATTATTATTATCATCATCATTATTATATTATCATTAGCATTATCATCATCATCATCATCATCATTATCATAATCATCATCATTATTATCATCTTATCATTGATATCAGAAAATGGATAAGGGAGGTGGAGGAGGAGGGGGGTGTCCTTAATCTCTAAACAGCAATTATAACAGTAATGGTATTGACACATTTGCAATGATACTTATGGCAATATAGTGTTACAACTAGATCATGTTGGTACTTTGTCACCTCAGTCACACTTATTTCACATACTGTTATAAGTACTATACGCATATATGTAGTAACACTATAGCTTTTGTTGCTTCTTGTGGTAGTAGTAATAATGATAATGGTGATGATGATAATGCAGTGCTGATGAGAATAACAATGAATTTATCAACTATGATAATGATGATAGTAATAATGAAAATAATAGTTATAACAATGATAATGATGATGATAATGATGGTAACAGTGGCAATGATAATAATAATAATGATAGTACTTTTGATAACGATAATTATAACAACGATGATAATAATGATAGTAATTATAATAATAATAAAGCTAATGATACAATTAATAGTAATAATGATAATGATAATAAAAATGATAATAATGACAATGATAATAGTAACAATCATAACGATATAATTCCTAGTATTATCATTGCACTACGTTGTATCAATGTTGCAAACGCAATCTTAATAGAGATCATATTCCTCTATATAATATCCCTTCCCAAGAGGATCTGCAGTGTATCAACGCCAGAAGCAAGTCCTTGAGGTTTATAGGAACGGAAAAAAAAAAAAAAAAAAAAAAAATGGAACGTCAAATAAACTATTCCAAATGACACTGAAATAGAGATCTCTGTCTACAACTCGTGTAGCACTTTATTGCCCCATCAACTCAGCTGGGAACACTAATTCAACTTCGTGGCTGAGGGGGGCGATGGGGTGTTGGTGGTGGTAGGTGGTGGTCGGAGGCAAAGGGGAGGTGGAGGGGAGGGGGAGGGGAAGGGGAAGAGGAGGGGATGAGGGAAAGGGGAGGGGATGAGGAGGAGGGAGAGGGGTAAGGGACGAGGAGGAGGGAAAGGGGAGGGGATGAGGAGGAGGGAGAGGGGTAAGGGACGAGGAGGAGGGAGAGGGGGAAGGGGGTGGAGGGAAAGGGGAGGGGATGTGGAGGAGGGAAAGGGGAGGGGAAGAGGGAAGGGGGAATGGCAGGGGGGTGGAGGAGGGAGAGGGGGAAGGGGGAGGGACGAGGAGGAGGGAGAGGGGTAAGGGGAGGCAGAGACGGGGAAGTGGAAGGGGGAAGG
>BOPN01004060.1:15000-17500 GCA_017312705.2 Penaeus japonicus | reverse complement strand
ATGATGGTAATGATGGTGATGATGATAGTGATGATGAAGGTGATGATGATGGTAATGGTGATGATGGTAATGATGGCGATGATGATGGTGATGAAGGTGATGATGATGGTGATGAAGGTGATGATGATGGTGATGATGGTGATGATGATGGTGATGATGAAGGTGATGATGATGGTGATGATGGTGATGATGATGGTGATGATGGTAATGGTGATGATGATGATGGTAATGATGGTGATGATGATAGTGATGATGAAGGTGATGATGATGGTAATGGTGATGATGGTAATGATGGTGATGATGATGGTGATGATGATGGTGATGATGATTATGGTGATTATGATGATGGTGTGATGGTGATGCTGCTGCTGATGGTGATGATGGGGATGATGATGATGGTGATGATGATGGTAATGATGATGATGATGGTGATGAAAACAATGATGGGAATGGTGAAGATGATGACGACGGTAATGATAATAATGATGGTGGTATTGATGATGACTTTGATGATGATGGCGATGATGATAGTAATGATAATGACGATAACAATAATAAAAAGGATAATAAAAACAAAACAAAAATAAAGATAAGAAATAACTAATTTGTAACAAAATCAGCAACAACAATAAAAATAACAACACCAGTAATAAATAATTCTTCACAAACATCAACTTTTCCTGATCATCCTAAAGCAATCATGCAACACATTCAAAGGGAAGGAAGACCCCTTTACCTTCGTCAGGATTTCGTCTCCTCTCGAGGGGGCGTGTCCAGGAGACATTTCAAAATTCATCCTCCTTATATTTATTTCTTGGGCTTTGCTTTAATTGTATTAATGAGTTTGTTGGTTCTCATGCACTAGGTAAAATAAGTACTGTAAACAGAGGTCATTGAACATGCGTATGTCTGAAACAGAGGTCATTGAACATGCGTATGTCTGAAACAGAGGTCATTGAACACACTTCTGAAACAGAGGTCATAGAACGCACGTATGTCTGAAACAGAGGTCATTGAACACACTTCTGAAACAGAGGTCATAGAACACACGTATGTCTGAAACAGAGGTCATTGAACACACGTATGTCTGAAACAGAGGTCATTGAACACACGTATGTCTGAAACAGAGGTCATTGAACACACGTTTGTCTGAAACAGAGGTCATTGAACACACGTATGTCTGAAACAGAGGTCATTGAACACACGTTTGTCTGAAACAGAGGTCATTGAACACACGTTTGTCTGAAACAGAGGTCATTGAACACACGTATGTCTGAAACAGAGGTCATTGAACACATTTCTGAAACAGAGGTCATTAAACTCACGTATGTCTGAAACAGAGGTCATTGAACACACACGTCTGAAACAGAGGTCATTGAACACATTTCTGAAACAGAGGTCATTGAACACATTTCTGAAACAGAGGTCATTGAACGCACGTATGTCTGAAACAGATGTAATTGAACACACACCTCTGAAACAGAGGTCATTGAACACACGTATGTCTGAAACAGAGGTCATTGAACACACGTATGTCTGAAACAGAGATCATTGAACACACGTATGTCTGAAACAGAGGTCATTGAACACACGTATGTCTGAAACAGAGATTACTGAACAATTGGTAAACTTATCCTTCCTTATGGTAGAATGTTCTCCGGTAGGTCCAACCATGTTTTTTTTTTTTTTTTTTTTTTTTTTTTTTTTTTACCCTAGGATAAATCGATCCTTTTTACGGTAAATCGGTTTCCTCACAGGGCAAATCGGGTCTTCTTTTGCGGTTCATTGGTCCATCACTTTGATGAATCGGTCTATTCTGATGGTGGTCTGTGTTGTTTTTCTTGTCCTTTCCATGCTATTGCTTTAGTTAGAAAATCTTAATAATTCAAATATCATATCGAATTCACCGAATATATGACAGCTTGCAAGCTTGCATACAGTAAGGCACGCTTTCTAACTGACTGACTCCTTATGCTAATGTATTTTTGTTCATTGTTATTTGACATTACTCTCTGGAAGAAATATTTCCACGTGTAATATCACCTTACACCTCCCCCCCCCCTCAGAAGCCTCAGAACCTTTGAACTTCAGTGAACTCCTTTCAACATGATTGAACACTCGCTTGCAAAAGGAGAACTTAAGTGAAGCCCTTAAGTGGTAGTGGATGCTGCTGGATTTTTCTAGATTAATACGAATACATTTGATATGATCTGATAAATATTGCTGATAAATTTCGATTTCACTTAAAAGAACAATAGATATAGAAATACCGGTTACGTAATTGATAATTTTGATTTTGCAGTTTTCTGAATGATATCCTTAATTCACTGTGTTTAATGTATCAAATACAACACGACTATTTCATCAAAGCTTTCCTAAACGTATATTGCAGCATATAACAGCAAATCCCATCTTTTATCATAATTAATTCAACCTTTGCTGGACTTCATCATCAACAAATGTTATTATCAAGAAAAATAAAAGAAACAGTCTCATACGA
>BOPN01004060.1:0-5000 GCA_017312705.2 Penaeus japonicus | reverse complement strand
TTTTTATCATTATTATCATTGTTATTTTTATCATTATTATCATCATTATCATTGTTATTTTTATCATTATTATCTTCATTACCATTGTTATTTTTATCATTATTATCATCATTATCATTGTTATTTTTATCATTATTATCATCATTATCATTGTTACTTTTATCATTATTATCATCATTATCATTGTTATTTTTATCATTATTATTATCATTATCATTGTTATTTTTATCATTATTATCTTCATTATCATTGTTATTTTTATCATTATTATCATCATTATCCTTAATAATATCATAATTATCAATATCACTAATAGCATTATTGTTGCTAGTTAAACTGTCACAATTATCATTATTATTTTCATCATCATTCTTATCATTATTATTTTCATCATCATTCTTATCATTATTATTTTCATCATCATTCTTATCATTATTATTGTTGTTATCGTTATCACTGTTATCATTGTTATTGTTTTTCTTTTATTATCAATATTATTCTTATTATCATTCTTACTATTATAAACACCATCATTATTATCATCATTATCATTATTATTTTAATTATTTTCATCATTATAATTTATATTATTATCATTACGATTATTGATATTACTATTGTCATTATCATCACGATCATAATTATCCTTATCCCAATTAATATTTACTGTTCGCAGT
The DNA here is from genome assembly GCA_017312705.2 of Penaeus japonicus. NCBI lineage: Eukaryota > Metazoa > Arthropoda > Malacostraca > Decapoda > Penaeidae > Penaeus > Penaeus japonicus. The sequence continues at coordinate 4,323 of BOPN01004060.1, read as the reverse complement.
TTAATAGTTCAAAACTAACTCTTACAATTAGCTTACTTTTTCAAATATCAACTCTATAGTTTATGATATTTGTAGTATGCATACATGAACGACATTTAAATTTTACAAATATTTATATACGGAGAAAAAATTATTATTATTATTATTATTATTATTATTATAATTATTATTATATATATATATATATATATATATATATATATATATATATATATATATATATATATATATATATATATATATATACATACACATACATACATATATACATATCTATTTGTTCTATTTTTTTAATTAATCATTTTTTAACCATTACTCCATTTATATTATCGTGATTAATCGATTCAGTCCAGAAACTACCATTCTAGATAATCATTATAGATAAACTATATCATCAAACAATCTTTTATTATGATATCATATCATATTACATCATATTATAAAAATCATATCATATTATGTGATAGGTTATCATTATAAGTCTTGTCTTTTCTCTGTTATTTGAAGTATTTTGCAGTTCATGGAAAGTGCTATGTAAAGGAACACCCATTAACTCTTAATGGGTTTCATATGATGATTTCCATTACCTTTTCCTAATGGTTATTGAGTACAGTTTCAGGATAATGGTTATTATGAATTTTATCCATTTTATGGTAGTGTTGTTTTTGTTAACACTCTAATATGGCTTTATATTTCTTTTCCTTTCCGAAAGTTTGGAATAAAGGCTTAAGCGCAAAAAAAAAAAGAAAAGAAAAAGAAAAAGAAAGAAAAAAAAAAAATGTCACCAACTAGCACTAATAATTTACATATGAAATTCTACCACACATAAACAATATATATTCACAAACAACTCCCTAAAATATATATACAAGAGACATATAAATACCAGATGTTGTGAACCATCACAAAACCAATAGAATATATACATATATTCCATCACAACAATTGATAAATGCAATTTCATGTTTGTCGAACAATTCTCCATCATATAATTTTTCTGTGTTTCAGAATCCAATAGTGAGGAATTATTATGTAACTCGTTGACTGAAATTGGGCGTGGAAAGGAATAAGGAGGCATGACCGTGAGATCTGTAAAATATAACATTTGGAATAACTGTTTTGAAAGTGGCCATGTACGTAATATATGTTTTGATCAATTAGCCTTGAAAAAATACAGAGAGAGAGAGAGGGGGGGGGAGAAAGAGAGAGAGATAGAGGGAGAGAGAGAGGGAGAGAGAGAGAGAGAGAGAGACAGACAGACAGAGAGAGAGAGAGAGAGAGAGAGAGAGAGAGAGAGAGAGAGAGAGAGAGAGAGAGAGAGAGAGAGAGAGAGAGAGAGAGAGAGAGAGAGAGAGAGAGAGGGGAGAGAGGAGAGAGAGAGAGAGAGAGAGAGAGAGAGAGAGAGAGAGAGAGAGAGAGAGAGAGAGAGAGAGAGAGAGAGAGAGAGAGAGAGAGAGAGAGAGAGAAAGAGAGTGTGAGATTAAAAGATAGATAGATAAATAGATAGACAGATAGATAGATAGATAGATAGAAAGAGAGTATCTGTGCGTGTATCTGTAAAAGCATGTGCTTGTATTATTGCGCGTATGCCTTTGTATGTTCTTGAATGGGCATCTGTCAAATAGCGACCTACGATTCAAGACTTAAAGACAAGAAAGCAAAGACCTCCACCTTGACACCCTCCCCCCCAATTCATCTTAGCCAACAGCTCCTTGTGTCTTGAGACCCTCCTCCCGCCTCCTTCTCGTGACCTGCCGCGCGGAAATGTTAATGAGGCCGGAACTTTTCTTTTGTCCGCGATAGTATGCATATACATAAAAGGATGTCTGTAATCACACGAGTGCACGTGTGCATACGCATGCAAAACACATATACACACAGACAAGACACACACACACACACACACACATATACACACAGACAAGACACACACACACACACATATACAGACACACACACACACACACACACACACACACACACACACATATATATATATATATATATATATATATATATATATATATAGATATAGATATAGATAGATAGATATATATATATATATATATATATATATATATATATATAAACAAGAGGACCAGGACAGCAGGAAACCACATCATGCGGGTGTTCATTTATTGAGCTTTCGGACATCAACAACTGTGTCCATCATCAGAATCTGCATATACAAAGAAATCATACGTTGAAATAAAATTATTTACATTAAAATTGATAGCACAATTCATCAAATTCACTGAAAAAATACACAAACAAGAAACATGTAAAACAAAAAACGAGTAAGAAAAGACATAAACAGGGAACTAAGCTTACATATATTCTCCTCCATGGGTTGTGTGTGGAGTCTGTGGCTGTGTCATGTTGGCATGACGGTAGTCGAGAGTAATTTGAATGTTGGATGTCCGTTGTAGGTGGCGTCTGTGTGTGGGAGGATTGGGGGGGGGGGGGGGGGGTAACATGCGCAAACTTTATTTCAGAGTAAAAAGAGTAGCTAAGCTTTCATTGTTATTTAAGTCTGCCTTTATGTTTTTTGATTAACAATGATTCCAAAATTCTTAAATCATTTGCATCCTTTGCTTTTCGAACTATTGTAAAATCATCAAATTTTATTCCATGTTTAGTTTTCTCTGAATGTTCTCGGATTAATGAGTACATAGGAGAGGATAACGGACGTAATGTCCGATACGAGACTCCTTTATGCTCACATTATCTCCTTTTTAGATTCCTTGTTGTTGAACCTACATATCTAGCATTGCAGCTAGAACAAGTGTAGGAGTAAATTATATTGGAGCATAGATGTTTTGGGAAGGAGTCTTTTATCGGAAAAAACGAACGAATGGTTCTGGAATTGATGAAGATCATTCTGAAATGGATCTGTGGGTAATGGTAACTGAGTAATTTATGTAGTTCTTTCCGTAAGACAAAGCTTGTGTATCCATACTATGGTAGTTTAAGATACCGGATGTCCCGACGTACATTATAGTTCAATGGTTTTGGGCACAGCAATTTATTTAGAAATAACCTCATGTGTTTTTGAATGACTGTTAAAGGGTACTTATTTTTCAAAAAGAATGTTTCTATTAATTGGATTTCTCGGTTGAAGGAATGCCAATCTGAACAAATTTGGAAGCACCTGCATTAACTTTTAACATCATGGGAAGAAAGGATAAATAATTTAGTCCAAGACCAGTGAACGTAGACTTTCTGTATACTGAGGTTTTAAATGTGCAATGATCATGATCAATTCTAATATCCAGAAAAGATAGATATTTGTTGACTTCAACTTCAGATGTGAAATTTATGTTGTCATGTTTAGAGTTCACATAATCCAAGAACATGGGCACATGAGAAGGATCACTAAATAATAAGAAAATATCAACATATCTTTTGTACAAAATCATTTACTCTCGTGGTAGCATAAAAAAGTATTGGCGAGAGTTGGGCCAAGCGGACTGCGAGTAGAGTTGTTTGTCAAACAGAAAAACTGATTCTTCAACAGATAATTTCAACAGATAAACTATTTGTACAAATGTCAATTGTTTCTTTCAATGGTATATTTGTGAATAACGACTGTACATCAAAACTAGCCATATATATATATATATATATATATATATATATATATATATATATATATATATATATATATATATATATATATATATTCATATGCTTAAAGTGAAAAGGTTAATAAGTAGTTCAACCCGTTTCTGTTGGGGAACCAATCACTTTAAAGCGAATTCGGTCAATCAAATACCATTAAATAAATGGGCAATGTTGGGGTCGGAAAACACAAAAATGGGCAAAAAAAGATTATGAAACATTTCCAATTGAAATAGTAGCGTGTTATATATCCCATACAATGAAACACGAAGTGTTGCAATTGCTATCAATATACGTAAATAAAACCTATGAACCACCTAAATATTATCTCGTAATACATAATCTAAGCAGCTGCTATGCACGAGAAACCTGTTTTCACGATGCATTTGCAAGAGGTGTGAATTTGCTTTCGTGTGAATAAACACTGTGATGAATTCTGTGTCTTAAGGAACGTACTTGCGATACAAATCCCCAGCCTAATTTATCTCCTTTCAGCTTAATTGACTCTCTGGAAAGGCTCATTAACACTGGATCCGTGGAAGTGACGGGAGCTTCATCTTCCGGAGGCGCCCCCTGTGTATTTGGCTATTTACTTGTACATATGGACACACACACACACACACATACACACACACACACACACACACACACACACACACACACACACACACACACACATATATATATATATATATATATATA
>BOPN01004059.1:130000-132500 GCA_017312705.2 Penaeus japonicus | reverse complement strand
TAAACAAAGAAAACTAAACAACGAAAAAATCCGTGAAAACAGACGCAAAACCAGAAACTTAAAAAAAGAAAACATCGCAAACAAAACCATCACAAATAAATACGCAAAAAAAAAAAAATCATCCAAGACAAACAAGAGCCTCCCAAACAAACCCGTCGCGACTCACTTGGACTCGAAATCGACGTAGCGACGCATGCGAATAACAGCCAAGTCGTTCTCGAGATTCCCGGCGTAGTAGTCGGGGTGGATGACCACGACCTCGGCCCCGACTTCGATGTGGCTGTAGAATTCCGTCGGGGCGAAGACGTCCCACTCGCCGAGGCGGATTTTCATCTCTTGGGGAAGCAGGCTGAGGAGGAGGAGGAGAAGGGGAGGGGGAAAAAGTGGGTACGTTGTTATGATTTTTTTTTCTTTTCTTTTTTTTTTTTTTGAGATAGTTATGGTGATGGGAAGATCCCGGTAACTATGATTTGGGTGTATGTTTTATCATGGATTATTTGGTTTATTCTCTTTTTTCTTTTTGAGTTTGTTTTTTCATCCTTTCCAATCGAGATTTTGACGACAAATAAATACTTACCCGCTGATGCAGTGAGCGGCAGTCAGTACATGGACGCCATCGATAAGGGCCCCACCGCATACGTAATCGTCGTCAGCCTTCATAATGGCGACGTGCCACGGGTACTCGCCGAACTCCGTGTCTCCTCTGACGTACTCTGGATTCTTCACTCGGCCTGTAATGCCCGAGGAGTGGCGCAGGCCGCAGGACGAGCGCTGGGGCGTTGGGCGGTTGAACCTCGGGTTGCGGCAACACACGGTCCCGATGTCGCAGCCTGCGAGACTTGGGGCGAATCCAAGGGCGCGCTGGGGGTGGATGAGAGGGGGGAGGGGGGGGGGGATTTAGGCTTAGAAGGTGATGTCAACAGAGTGTGTGAGTGACTTGAGATGTGGTGAATCATCATTGGCGATCTAGGAGACTGAATTAAGAGCAAAATCATTCTTATAAGGAGTATTTTTCCCTGCCTTAAAAGGTCAAGTGAATGGGACGTTTAGCCATTCGTCGCCGCCATAATCACTCACTTTCTCTCTCTCTCTCTCTCTCTCTCTCTCTCTCTCTCTCTCTCTCTCTCTCTCTCTCTCTCTCTCTCTCTCTCTCTCTCTCTCTCTCTCTCTCTCTCTCTCTCTCTCTCTCTCTCTCTCTCTCTCTCTCTCTCTCTCTCTCTCTCTCTCTCTCTCTCCACATGTACGTCTACTTACCCCTTGAGGCTGATCGGTAGAGTTCCCATGTCCCGTCAGATGGTCCAGTGTGTCTCTCCTCGTTCGCGATTCGTTGCTCTTCTCGTCCCCGTCCTGTGCGGGGTTTTCGGTCGTCGTCACGTCTTCTTCGGCGTCAGTGGCGTTAGAGAGGATATCCGCGTGGAGCGAACGGGCGTCGAGAAGGTTGCTGATGTCCCGCGGGTCGTTGGTCCGGGCGACGACATCGTGGGCGGCGCAGAAGGACGGGTGGACGCACTCGCATTCCTCGCGGTACGCGGGGGCGTCGGGGCGGAAAAGCGTTCCCTGAGCGAAGTCCGGTTGCACGTGCACCGGCGGGGAAGGGCGGAAGGACTCCCCCGGGTTGGTGAGCGGAAGGCCCACTCCGCCCACTCCGCCCACTCCGCCAACCCCTCCCACTCCACCAACCCCGCCCTCCGTGATGTGGATGTGGGTGTGGTGATGCTCGACTACGGGGGCGGACGACGAGTGAGTGGGGGTTGCGTGCGGCAGAGACGAGGGAGATGGGGCGAAGGAGGACTGAGGCCTCTCAAAGGATGAAGGAGGAGGCGGGGCAAGGTGCGATGGAGGTCCTTGGAAGGATGGGGAGGAGGAGCCGAACTGGGAAACAGGTCCCTGGAATCCCTGAGGATGTGGAGCGAATTGTGACTGAGGTCCCTGGAAGGATCCTTGGGGAGGGACGGACCCAGGGAAGGAACCGACGAAAGGCCGTTGTTGGAGACCCTGAGAAGGGGCGGTCGCGCACTGGGAGGGGGAAGGCATGTTGTTAGTGAGTGCAGCGTGGAAAGAAAATTTAAAGCATAAATATGTGCTCAGTGTCAATACAAAACTTTCTCTCTCTCTCTTTCTCTCTCTCTCTCTCTCTCTCTCTCTCTCTTTCTCTCTCTCTCTCTCTCTCTCTCTCTCTCTCTCTCTCTCTCTCTCTCTCTCTCTCTCTCTCTCTCTCTCTCTCTCTCTCTCTCTCTCTCTCTCTCTCTCTCTCTCTCTCTCTCTCTCTCTCTCTCTCTCTCTCTCTCTCTCTCTCTGTCTCAACACAAACTTACCGACGATCCAATCCCGAGACCGCAGAGCCTCTCATTCAACCCAAGAAACCTCGGGGAAGTTTCGCCCTCCTTCAAAGGCTCGCTTCTGCCGCTCGGGCGCGAATGGGGTTCAAGGGGCAAGGGAGAGGACACAGACCCTTCCTTAGGGCTTCGCGTGTGGGGTTCCAGAGGGAGGGGTCCGAGCG
>BOPN01004059.1:102500-110000 GCA_017312705.2 Penaeus japonicus | reverse complement strand
TGGGACTGCGTCTGCGAACCGCTCAAGTGGAGGTCGGAGGAGCTCCCGGCCAGGTCGTCCTGGAACACGAACTCCTCGCTCTCGGCCGCGTGGTGGGCCGAGGCGCCGGCGTGGTGGACCCTCTGCCCGCTACCACGCTGAGAGGTGACGACGGCGTGGACCGTCTGCGCTTGGCCCTGGTAGACCTGCGGCGGGGCGTGAGGCAGCGCGTCGTTGACCTGGTAGATGGTGGTGTGTTTGTGGTGGTGCTCTACCACTGTGGTAGGCTGGATGGCGCCGTGGTTGACGTGGACAGGCTTGACAGGTGGGTGGGCGTGGTGGTTTGGCAGGGGCACGGGGGCGTGGGCGATGTGCGGGATGGGCTTGGGCTCCTGGTAGACGGCGAAGTTGGTGCTGGGCTTGGCATGCAGGGAGCCTTGGGGCGGCCGCGGCACCGTCTGGAAGCGGTCCGCGAAGGGGGGCTGGAAGGGCTTGCCGTGCGGGCGGCCGAAGGGCTTGGGCTTCTCGGTCGTGCCTTGGCCGAAGGACGGAATGAAGGGCTCGAGGGCGTCGATGATGCCCTGGAAGGCCGAGGGCGCTTCGGTCGTGACGGAGTGATGGCGCGGAGGGAACACGTGCTGGGGGCGTTGGGGTGGGGGAGGAGGAGGAGGAGGGGGGAAGGCCTGGCCGGGGCGGTACACACGAGACGGGGCGACGGGGCCCTTCAACGGATCCTTACCCTTACACTGGAAGAGACATGTAGGACATCATATAACTGGTTTATATATATATATATATATATATATATATATATATATATATATATATATATATATATATATATATATATATATATATACATGCATATATATATATGTGACTATCTATATATCTATATCTATATCTATCTATAAAAATATGTTTCTATCTATATATATCCATCTATCGGCAATCTAATCAATAGCTTAATCATCACAAAATGAAGACGATCAATGGCAGAGGCCCTGATAGAGGACTACTCACATTGAAGCCAATTCCGAGCTTGCAGAGTCTCTCCCTGATGCCGAGGAACCGAGCCTGGCGATCCCCGCTGGCGAGGACCACGCCGTCGACGACCTCCAGGTCGTCCACGCCGTCGGCGCTCACGGCGAAGGACGCCTGTGGATCCGTAGGATTCTCCGCATCTTCAAGAAGGATGAGCTCAAGGGCGCGGAGTTCTTCGGGCGAGAGGGCGCCCTCGATGTTGAGTTGGCCAACGGCGAGGGCGTCCCTCCCCTCTGGATTGGCTTCGAGGAGCCTCGGGTCTCTGGAGGGGCTGAAGGCTTCCTCAGACGTCGCAGACAAGGAAGGACCCTCGTCCCCCCACGACCAATCCTTGCCTTCGCCGCGGGCCGCCGTCGCCAGCGCCAGCAGCAGGAGACACGCGAAACCTGCAGATAGAAACAGAAAGTTGCTCAAGTTTTTTGTTAGCATACAAAGGCATCACAGGCGTTTCCCTTTCTCTTGGGGATCAGTGAACTGTCACAAGAAAGTTTCTCATTTTGTTTCACTCACTTTCACTTTTCTTCCTTTTTTTCAGAAGTGTCTTTTCAAACTAATGCAAATTATATATCACCTTCACATCACCACGAAAACTATACTCACGTTTCATTCTTTAATGGATCTCCCAGAACCCGGCGAAATAAATAAATGATTAAATAAATAAGAGTCGATAGAGATGGGTCGCCGGTAGAGCGAGAGCGGAGGTCACCTTTACCGCGCTCTCTCCTGGGATTGACTCGACTCAACTCACCGGCCCGCCGCTCTTATATATGGTGGCATCCGTCTCCCGCTCCGTTCCCGCTACATTCCCGCTACTCTGCTGCTTCTTCGCGCGACCTTCACCCTCTTCGAAACAGGGGGCGAGATTCCCGGGAAATAAGTGATGTCATCATGTGCGGACATTGATCCCTAGTTGCTGAAGTGATATCCTTTCTCTCTCAGATATTTTTTAATCTTTTTATTTTACGATTTAAATAAGCTATTTAATCCCACAGACATATATTTTTATTAGACAGTGATATTAGAAGATTTGTAGTCCCTAAAATTAACCTATGGCAAAGGATAGAGCCGCATACTGATAACTTGACGAACTCAGAGGCGCGTTGTAGCCCATCGTGGTAGTTTGTGACGGACCCGAAAAGAAAGGCATGGAAAGATAAGTATTGTATGGCAGAGAGAGTATGAGAGAAAGAGAGAGAGGAAGAGAGAGAGAAGAGAGAGAAAGAGAGACAGAGACAGAGACAGAGACAGAAACAGAGAGAGAGAGACAAAGAGACAGAGAGAGAAAGGAAGAAGGAGAATAAGAGACAGAGAGATAGAGAGAGGAGGGGAAGAGAGAGAGAGAAAGAGGAGAATGAGAAAAAGGAAGAAAGAGAGAGGAGAGAGAGAAAGAAAGAAAGAGAGAGAGATATAAAGAGAAAATGAAAGAAAATAGGGGAACAAAGAAATTTCACAGACAAAGACATATGAATAACAAAATTATATATCAAATAGCTCATTTATGGATCCAGGACACGGAACAAAACTCGAGTATTTCTAAGATATTAACAAGGTGGAAATACATATATCCCCCCCCCTTAACCCAACCCCATCCCCCCCCCCCTCTGAGAGGCATGACTGGTTCAATAAGAAAGTAAATGAAGTGAAAGGGGCATAAGAGGAGGGAGGGAGGAGGGAAGGGGAGGGGGAACATGTGAGAGAGGGGGGGGGGCATGCTGCAGGTACAAACGCTGGTGCAACATCAGCGCCAAGAAGGGGAGGGGAGGGAGAAAGAGATGTATTGAGCATCTGTTGCGCGAGAGATGTGGAGTGCTGGCGACGATGTGGATTACCACACGCGCTCCAGGTGGATTATGTGGATCACTGGGGCGATTCCTCTTCCTTTCTTTTCAGCCGGATTTTTCAGGGAGTTGTCACCAGTCACGGGTTAATATGGCGTGACAGGCAGCCGTGACAGAGACCGATCCGTGACGCAGCCATGTCGCCGGTGTTGTCATAGGGACATTTATTAACTCATGGTAGTTTGGTCACGTGGCGAAAGTTAGAAGAGGGAAGATAGGAGAAGTAGGAAGAAGGGAGTAAAGAGAAGAGGGTAGGTAGAAAGGGAAAGGGAGAGAGAGGGGGAGAAGGAGAGGGAAGGAGGGAGGGAGAGAGGAATGAAAGGAGAGAGAGAGAGAGAAAGAGAGAAATAGAGAGATGAAGGAGGGGAAGAAAGTGAAAGAGAAAGAGAGAGAGAGAATTGTGAAGAAATGAAGAGAGAGAGAGACAGAATTATAAAGAAAGAGAGAGAAAAAGAAAGAAAGAAAGAAAGAGGCGGATAACAGACAGTCAGTGAAATACACAAGATACAGAGAGAGACAGAGACAAATAAAGAAAAAAAAAAGAAATAGGAAGTTCGAAATACAAATGTTCCAAGAAGCATATGGAATGTAAGGGTTAGAGAGAGAGAGAAAGTTCACTTCAGATTTATGAACCACCTCGAAAAAAGAATACATCAGTGGATTACGCTTTAAAAGAAAGAAAAAAGAACAAAGAAAAAGATATAGGTGGTGATAATAACAAAAAAAAGAGAGACCCGAGACAACCAACGAAATGTGATGTCAGAGGAATGTGTACTCGAGGTGAGGAAAAAAAACAAAAAACAAAACAAAAACACGAAGCGGATATTGTCTTAAGACTTCTTCAGACCTAGACACGACCTACCAAACGACAATAGGCCAAAGGAACAAAGAAAATAAAGAAAGCGAAATGAAAATAGACATAGAGATAGACAATGAGAGAGAGAGAGAGAGAGAGAGAGTAAAGCCTAACGCAATTTTGTAGGTCAACGGAAAAGTTAATGGGCCTTTTTACTAACCTTTTCCTTTTGATAAGCCTATTGCTGAGGGAAATAAATTGTCACGAGGGCGTGTGGGAGGACAGGTAGGGGATGGCGGATAGGTGGGGGGGGAGGGTTACATGGACAGACGGAGGAGAGAGGGAGGGAGGGAGAGAGTGGGATGAAGGAGGGACAGGTGGATGGGGGGGGGGAGGTAAGATGAGAGGGATGGTGGGAGGATGGGGAGGGAGGGGAGTGTGGGGGAGGGACAGAGGGAAGAAGCTAGGAAAAAGAAAATGGAGGAGGGAAAAAAAGAGGGAAGGAGGAGAGGGAGATGGAAGAGAGTGAGAAAGAGAAGTGGAGGAGAAAGACATTGGAAAGAGATGAGAGTAAAAAGAAGAGGGGAGGACAGGAGAAAAAGGCAAAACGGGAGGGAAGGAAAATGAAAGGAAAATGAGGGAAAGGAGAGGGACAGTGAGAAGAGGAAGGTGGAGGGGGAGGGAAGGCGGGAGGGATGAATGGGGGGGGGGGGGGGGCAGGTGACTGGCGGGAGGAACATACCTGCTCCTTGTTAGCTTTAAGGGTGATGGATGGCTGGTGTTGTCCTGCCCTACTTTTCCTTGTTTTTCTTAGTTCTTCTTTGTTTATTACCAGTTCTCGATTTGCGATGAAAGAAACATTTTCGCGCTTATGGATATGCATTCTAATCACCAAATCAATGACAATAATAAAAAAATAAATTAAGAACGCAAATGTTATGTAGTTCAGCTTTGACCAGAGCTAATATAAGGAGGGTGACTGAGGACCCAGTGAAGAGAAAGGAATTCACTTTCTTAAGGAGCAAGATGTATTTGTGAAAAGAACTTACACTGAACACGTTGAACGAACGTGACTCGACACAGCGTAGAACGTTCTTCGAAAGTGTATTTGTTTTTCTTTGTTTTCCTCTTGTGCAGTTTGCGTTAATTGTTTCGTGTAAAGGAAGGAGATAAGAAGGATACGATAAGAGGCAGTTAAAGGGCTGCTCGTATCGCCCCGTTTCCTTTCTTTACTTGCTTTGACTTTCTCGTCTTTCTGTTTTAGTTTACGTTTATGGTATTTCTGTTCCGTCATTCTTTCCTTTTCTCTCTTTCTTTGTGTTGGTCTCTGTTTCTCTCTCAGTTTCTCCTTGTTTTTCTTTCTCTCTCCCTCTCTCTCTCGCTCTATCTATCTATCTATCTATTTATCTCTCTCTCTCTCTCTCTCTCTCTCTCTCTCTATATATATATATATATATATATATATATATATATATATATATATATATATATATATATATATATATATATATATATTTATATACATATACAGTATTAGCTTTCATTTCCTCTTCCCCTTCCTTTCCAACCCTCCCTCTCTCCATCCTTTCCCGCCTCCCCCCCCCCCCTTCCTGTCCCCCCAGCACGACGCCCCTTCGCGGCCCCTCCCTTCATGTGCTAAGCCATCCCATCCCCTCTCTCCAGGATGTACCTGACCCTCGCGGAGGTTCTCGGTTCGTCTGAGTCATACACGCACGAGGCCGCCTCTGCGTTCTCCGCTTCTTCTTGCGCATTGCTTGCCTCACTTGTTTTAGTTTGGGTTTGAAGTTTTCGATATGCTTTTTTTTCTTTTCTTTTCTTTTCTTTTAGGTGGATTATTTTGTGTTCTGTTTCGTTTTCTCTCTTTTTTTGTTTTGGGTTTTGATTCGATGATGATTCTTCTGCGTTCTCTCTGCGTCTCTCTTCTTATCCGACTCTGCTTTCTCTTCTTTCACATGTCCTCTGCCTTTCTCCGGCTGGCCGTTACTCCACCTTATTTAACCTTCCTCCTTTTTCTCTTCTTCTTCTTCTTCCAGTGCTGTCATCCTTCCATCTCTTCTAACCCGATTCCCTGTCAAGTTCAAGCTTCTTTGATGTGATTATATCCATTATTTTTACGAGATCATATTCTTTCCCTCTTCGATTTAAATCCGTATATCAAATTTATTCAAGTTCTTCCCCTCTCCTTACGAGAAGGTGAATAGCCCTTTCACAAGGTTCGGCGATTTCCCACTTTCACATCGATCTGGCACCGGAAATGCTTCACAAAGAGGTTGGCATTAGCATCGCGGATGGTGACAGAGACGCCCATGGTGATGGTGATATGATAATGGCATGCTAATGGTGAATACTAATGGTAACGGTTGCACAAGGAGTAGCAGTGGTGTGTCTTTAGTTCTCGCTATATTTCCATATATGATTATATATAGGTACAACTTACTGGTATCTTATACTGGGGTTTTGATAGCTATTGACACGCGCCATGCGTAGACGGATATAAACGTATTCATACGCTTAAGTTCGCACGTGGTCGTTCATTTGTCAATCATATACTATGTATATGGAGCGATATGCAGCATGATTTGCATATCAATGTACTACATTTCAGATGATATACTGTTTATATATGGTATGCTGCTGTTCCGGGATCATCCCAGATACGCCAGGATTGTGTGACAGCAGGAGTGAGATTATTGAATGCCACAACCCCAAAGCAACTAGAAGAACTGGCACAGAATAGCGCTGGATCGGCATAGATGGAAAGAATTGGGGAACGCTTGTGTCCAACTACGGACCCTTACAAGCTGTGAAGAAGAAGAAAAAGATGTGAAAAAATAATGATGATGGTGATTATGGTGTTATGATGATTATCCTCATCACTATTTTTTTCACGTCATCCCATTAATATGGAAATAAGATGCATATCTGATTCCAAACGCGTGCATGAGCGTTTGTCAAATGTAATGATCATAAAATGAGTTCATTTTATTTATATTCAAGTCGGGGATACTTCACATACATCTGGAGTTCCGTGTACTCAAACTTATTAGTTGTTTGAAGAAATATGAATTGGGCCCAATTAAAAGGAATAGAATTGCTCTTTCCTGTAATTATATATAAAAAAAATCCTAAATAGAGAAACAGAATGCAAAAACCGTAGGTTGAACTTTATCGATATATATATATTTTCTCTCTTATTTATAACGCCAATACTTTTTTTTCGTAATCACTCGGTTTTAGTAGATTGTTCCTCTACGTTAGCAGATCAAATACAAAATTGTTTCTTTATGATTGTTTCGACAAAAACATTATACGACCGGGTGTAAAATTCTTGCATATCGGTTAGTTCAACTGTTTTTTTTGTTTTTGTTTGTTTGTTTTACCTGCATACTTTACTTCTACATAAAGTGCAATGATACAAAAAAAAATCTTTCTACGACAAATACAAAGTTTTCCACAAGCATAAGAACAAGCTTATCCAAACGCACGTGAAAAAAGGTGTGCCTTACGTAATATTGAATATTATAGAAGAATTATTGCTATCATGTGCAGTGTATGTGATATGAGCATGACGTGGCACCAGCAGTACATTAGAATATTAAGAAAAACTGCAACTACATTTCTCTCTGTCTCTTCCTGTCTCTCTCTCTATATATATACTGTATATATAGTCTCTCTATCTCTCAATAGTCTCTCTCTATATATAGTCTCTCTCTGTATATAGTCTCTCTCTCACACACATATATTTGTATATGTATATATATATATATATATATATATATATATATATATATATATATATATATATATATATATATACATATA
>BOPN01004059.1:87500-97500 GCA_017312705.2 Penaeus japonicus | reverse complement strand
CTTATTCTCAGTCCCAAGGATTGAAATATAAAAGAAGAAAAAAAACATGTATTCACATATAAAAGGATGAAAAAAAACATCACAACCATTCACCTAGCATCAATGTGACACCTTTGGTTTCTCTTTCTTTATTCTCTTTCTTCTGCCTCTCCTTCCAGACCTCGCCGCCCTCGCCCCCCTCCCCCTCCTCCTCCCCCCCACCTATCCTTTCTCTTGGGGTGCCCTCAAGGTCGCTCCTTTGTCTGTGGGAGGGGGGGGAGGTAGGTGCGGTAAGGGGAGGCAACTGACCCGAAAGAGCACATAAATTATCACCAGTTCACATGTGACATTCTTAGAGCCGCTTATTTTCTTTTTTTATTTCCAACTTTCTTTTCTGACCATTTTTTTAGTTTGTTTGTTTGTTTTGTTTGCTTGAAAAAGGAAATTTCTTTATCTTTTTTTTTCCCATGTTTTTAAATCCTTCCTTTAGTTATATTTCCCCTTAAATTTCGACCACACTTGGAAACTCAAATACGCATAAACGCCACGCCCTACCTCTCTCCTCGCCCCTCCTTTCTTCTCCCTCTTCTCCCTTCTCACGCCTTCCCTCCCTCTCTTCCTCCCCCCCTCTCCCCCTTCCTCCCTCCCTCCTACCTACTCCCTCCCTCCCTCCATCCCTCCCTCCTCCATCCCTCCCTCCCTCCTCCTTCCCTCCCTCCCTCCCTCCCTTCCTACCTCCTCTCCTTCCTGCCCTCTGCTGACGTCATGATGTCCTTTCACCTCGCCACATCCTGGAACCTGACCTCCAGGATTCCCGGGACCGCGAAGGAGGAGGGTATAGCATGCCCTTCTGCTAACACCCCCCCCTCCCTCCTCCTCCTCCATCCATCCCTACCCCCTCCCACCTCCCCCTCCATCCACCCTTATCCCCTACCCCCTCCCCCCTTCCCCTCCATCCACCCTTACCCCCTACCTCCCCCCTCCCCCTCCATCCACCCCTACCTCCTCACCCCCCCTCACCCCTCCTCCTCCATCCACACCCTACCCCCTACCCCCTTCCCCCTACCCCTCCATCCACCCCTACCCCCTCACCCCTCCCCCTCCATCCACACCCTACCCCCTCACCCCTACCTGTGTTTGCATGATGATTAATGCGGTGCATGGTGTTGCTAGGTTTGGGGGGTCATGCAGACGTTGCTATGTTATTGTTTTTCATCGAACAGTTGTTGTTGTGGTTGTGATTTCTTTGTTTCTTTGTTTTAGAGTTAAACATGA
Organism: Penaeus japonicus; assembly: GCA_017312705.2. NCBI lineage: Eukaryota > Metazoa > Arthropoda > Malacostraca > Decapoda > Penaeidae > Penaeus > Penaeus japonicus. The sequence continues at coordinate 96,246 of BOPN01004059.1, read as the reverse complement.
TAAAGGTGTCATTGCATATCATACTGGTATAGATTCTCTATGATAATGATAATAATGATGATAATGATAATGATCATGATAATCATTATCCTTATTGATATCCTTATTTTTATTATTATCATCATCAGCAGTATCTTTTTATCAGAAGTATCAGTATTGCCATTTCTAGTACTACAATTGATGTCAATGATAAAGATGATAATAGTAATAATGGTAATAATGATACTAGGAATGACACTGGTAACAGTAATAATGATGATAATCCTAATGATAATAGTGATAACAACAATAAGGATGATGATAATACTAATAATACTGATAAGGTAAGGAAACATGACGTCAAAAAAGAGAAGACATAAATTAAAAGAAGTTAAATGGACGGCAGGAAAGGGGTAAGACCGAGAAGGAAGATTGAAGACAGGAAGGAAATATGTCGTTTGGAAGAAGCAAATCTAAAAAGTGAAAAAAAAGAAAAAAGGCAAATCTAAAAAGGGAAATAACTCGTAAAAAGCAAATCTAATAAGCTCGAAAAAAATATAAAAAGCGAAATAAATAGAAAAAAGCAAATCTAAAAAGTTAAATAATCCCCCCCCCAAAAAAAATAAAAACAAAAAGTGAAATAACCCGAAAAAAAGCAAATGTAAAAAGAGAAATAACCCGAAAAAGCAAATCTAAAAAGTGAAATAATTGGTTGATGGAAGATGACCAAGGAAAGCTTTCTCACGTTGTCCTTCGCAAGCGAAATATCGTTGTATGTCATGCTGTATGTCAAGGACTGCATGCATTTGTGACACTTCGTAAACGCAAGAATAACGTGCTTTTACCTTATTCTATCTTTTTAGATTAAGATATAAAAAAAAGAGTTAGAATAAAAGTAGAGACGAAGAAATAACGATAAGAGGGAAAATGCAGAACTTGAGTCATTCTTGTATATCCTTTCTTGAAACGATTGTGATTAAACAAACACCCAATTTCAGATGAAATTGGGTGTTTTGAAGAAGATAGATAGTCATTCAAACACCCTTACAAAGATACCTGATGATTCATCCATGCATTATCCAAAACGACCTTCATTGTTAATGCTAATGATTGAGATGGGCGAGATCCGGTAGAGGGAGTGGGGGGAGTGGGGTGTGATATACCATAAGAAACAGCACTGGTCACGCCCACACTTCCGGTACATATCCGCCTCTCTTCCTCTTTCTCATTGCCCACTTCTCTGTCTCCCTTTCCCCTTCTGTCGCTCTCTGTATCCGGTTTTAAGAAATATGGCATCATGTTCAAGCCGTTAACCACAATCTCTTTGCTTCTCTTCACTTTTATTTCCTTGTTCTGTCATTATTTTCGTGTTTTCACCTAGAATAGAAAAAAATTACGATTCATATTTTGAAATACCCAGATGCATTTATTTTCGGTCCATTGCGAGAGAGAAGAGTCGATCATATCCCATTCATCACGCAAGATTAGGGCTCTTTGTTTACATTACGTCATCGTGCGTTCGCCTACCTCCTTGCGGATACCGGATTCATATTTCTCTCTCTCTCTCTCTCTCGACGTTCACGTAAAGCGCGCGCTCCCGTAATCATGACGTCACCACATCCGGGATGGTGGCGCGAAACGAAAGTGAAAGTAAAATTTACTTTTTTTGGGCGTTCTCAGAGGGCGCCGGCCCCGCCAGCCGTCACGAGAAGGCCAGGGCGTCAGTCACGTCTGTCATGGAGCAGTTTTAGACGAACGCGTGGGACGTGACGTGTAGATCTAGAGGCGCTTCATAATAAAGATGCGATATGCGTGGGAAAAAAAATGGTCCACTTCAAAAAAAAAAGAAAAAAAAGAAAAAACAAATAATAATCTTGCCTATTCATAAACATCGAGAAGCGTATAATGAGATGCTGTGGTTGCAAGCACTGAATTTCTCCCTGTTAGGATCATGCAATTCCTTCCTTTAAATGCGGTGGTTTGTTGATTGTTGATTCCCTTGGTGAAACTCTACGGTCACGGCCAATGATTCTAATTAGATATTCATTATTTTATTATCATTATATCATTATGATGTATCATATTATATGATATCATATTGCATTATTATGTCATACTAGTATTGATATATTTTAGTATATCATATCATAGTGTTATCATATATTATCATAATCATTCTTTTAATCTGATAATTCGATAACACTTATCAAATGGAGAGCAAAATGAAGGATAGAAGACACAGACAGACAAAGACATAAAGAGAAACAGGGAATAAAAGACATCGAGAGAGAATGGGTGAGAGAAAGAGATAGATAGATAGATAGATAATAAATAGATAGATAAATAGAGAGAGAGAGAGAGAGAGATAGACAGAGAGAGAAAGAGACAGAGAAAGAGAGAGAGAAACAGAGAAACAGATAACCACAAAAGCAAAACGAGAAAGAGAAAAAAAAAGGAAATAAAGAGAGAATGTCAAAGAGAAACGAACAAAACAATGCTCATTTTTTTTACGAACAAAATAAACACAAAACACAAAGCGCGAGGCAGTGGTAGATTAATGAGCCGCTAGATGCTTTACGCTCGTGATCCCATAGCTCTCGCTAAACAACTTTTCATGGTAAGCACGTGACCGCAAAAGTGAATGCAGAGAGTTTATTTTAAGAATGTATGACAACGTTGGCATTGGTATCAGTTGGGGGGACGTCATGGAATAATTTGTTTGTTTGTTTGATAATTTTGAAGCAGAATACAAGGATTTTTTTTTTTTTTTTTTTTTTTTTTTTTTTTTTTTTTTTTTTTTTTTTTTTTTTTTTTTTTTTTTTTTTTTTTTTTGCATTTATTTTTTTTTTTTTTTTTTTTTTTTTAACTATGTAAATATGTTTTTTCTTGGGCATATAGTAATATCCAGTGAACGTATTTTGATACATATTGTCAAGACACATTTAGAAAATACATGAAATAACATCATTTTTTTACTTCTCTCGTCGTCACGGAAGTAGAAAACAAAAGATTCAGTTCATGGGATCGAAACCCCTTCGCAAAAGTATAAATTCCACGAAACCGGATCTAAAAGCCCCTTCAAAGATTATGTCATCGTTTTGCATTTTGGTCAAGGCGTAAATTATGACCTCTCGAAATTTCCTGTGTGTTTTTCTTTTTTTTCAGCCTCGATCACTGCAGAGTGAAAGTTCCCGGATGTGGTCGCGATGCATTGTGGGATATTGATCTGCGTTGCTTGTGGGATTTGATCTTTTTTTTCTCATGGAGGTTTTGTTACTTTTGTTTTTGTTGTTCTTTTTATTGTTGATACTGAGGTTGATGTTATTACCTTTGCTGTTATTATTGTTGTTCTTTTTTCATCATTAATATAATCGTTAGTACCGTTATTATCATCACCGTTATCATCATCAATCCATTATCATCTGAATCAGTAATAAAAATTCAAACTAATGATATCGATGCAACTAATCATTATACCAATATTTACTTTAAAATACAACGGAAAGTAAACTAGAAAGGCGAATTGTGCAAAGTTGAAGCCCATTTGAACAACAGGCTAAGAATCACTCGCCCATTCAAATTCTACGTTCACATCCTGTTCCCAAAACGCCGTTCATTCACCGCCGAAATCACACTCATTCACGGAGTCGCCGCCAGGGGGATATGGAGGCCTCAAGACGTACACATTGACCGGAACGACTACGGTGTGACGTCACGAGCTTCCTGTCGCTATGCCCTTCGATTATGAAGACAACTCTGGTCCACCCCTCGTTGCTAGCCCCTTCCCCCTCCCCTTCCTCCCCCCCAAAGGGCTTCTCCGCCCCCCCCCCCTCTTGTCTTGCAGGTGACATCCGGTTGTTTGGGAAGGTGAAGTGTCAATCATGCAGATGGCGTGGTGTTTGAGGGTTGTGACACACCCATTGAAAGTGCAAATGCATGCTTGCATGTACACAGATATACATTTGCATGCACGTGTACACACATACATACACACACATACACACACACACACACACACACTCACATTACCAAGCATACGTACACTTAGAAAGAGAGAGAGGGGAAGAGATAAAGGTGAGGAGAGAGAGAGAGAAAGAGAGAGAGAGAGAGAGAAAGAGAGTGAATGAGATAGAAAGAGAGAGAGATAGAGTGAAAAGAGATAGAAATATAGAGGGAGAGAAAGAGAGAGAGCGAGAGATGGAAACATAGAAGGAGAAAAAGAGAGAGAGAGAGAGAGAGAGGGAGCGAGAGAGAAGGAAAGATAGAAGGCATGAGGTAGATATATATATATATATATATATATATATATATATATATATATATAGAGAGAGAGAGAGAGAGAGAGAGAGAGAGAGAGAGACTCCTCCACCCTCTCTCTCTCTCTCTCTCTCTCTCTCTCTCTACTCTTCACACCACACCCTCCCTCCACTCTTTCTCTGTCACTCTTTTCGCTACCCCCACTCTCACTCTTGTATTCTCTCGCTCTCTCCCTCATCCCCTAACTCTTCCTTCCTCTCTCTCTCTCGCCCTCTTCCCCCAACACTTCCTCCTCCACTCTCTCTTCCTATCCCCCCTCAACTCTCCCTTTCTCTACCCTCCCCCCACTCCCCCCCCCCTCTCTTTCTCACTACTCTACTCCATGTCACTATCACCTTCCTCCACTCCCTCTCTCTTTCTCACTCTCCTCCACTCATTCTCTCCCTCTCCTTCTTCCATTCCCTCTCTCGCTTCTCCGCTCTTTCTCTATTCATCTCCCTCTATCTCTCAACCCTTTCGTTTATCCTTCTTCCTAGCTACTCCCCCACCCCCACTACCCCCACCAACCACCCTCCATACCCAATAACAACTCTCGCCAGGGCATGATCAAGGAGGGGGAGGGGAGGGCAGGGAGAGCGGAAAAAGGGGAAGGAGTAGCGGGGGTAGCGATGGGGGAGCGGGTAGACAGAGGGGGTGGGGGTGGGGGGCACGAAATGAAATCCCAAGAGGACGCGACAGTCTGTGAGTATTGCCTCCATGAGACCTCTGTATTAATGTTGGCTTTTACCTGTGCGAAAATTATTTTGTTTGAGAACCCTATTTATAGGGGTGGAGAAAGAGAGAGAGAGAGAGAGAGAGAGAGAGAGAGAGAGAGAGAGAGATAAAGAGGGAAGAGATAGATATATAGAAGGAGGGAAAGAGAGGGAGCGAGAGAAAAAGAGAGAGGGAGCGAGAGAGATGAAGAGATAGAAAGAGAGAGGTAGATAGATAGATAGAGAGAGAGAAAGGGAGAGGAAGCGAGAGAGATGGAAAGATAGAAAGAGAGAGAGAGATAGAGAGAGAGAGAGAGAGAGAGAGAGAAGAGACGGAAAGGAGAGAGATAGAAGGAGTGAGAAGATAGATAGATAGAGAGAGAGAGAGGGAAAGAGAGAGAGAGAAAGAGGGAGAGATAGGGAGAGGGAGAGAGAATCAAAGACAACGATAGATTCGGCGAACGAGAGTGAAAGGTAGAAATAAGAAGCGGCAGAGTGAACGAGCCAAGAGTGTGCCATCCCGAACGCTCTCGGTCAAGGCTGATTGGCGGGAATTCTGAAGGTGTTCACATTCTCACCCCACTCTTCATTGCTCCATTGCAGATCCCTCTCACGCAAACGAACACTCACTCGTTCCTTCACCTCAAAAACAATCCCCAAAGAATGATCGATTTTCTCCAAAGGATTGCAAAAAAATAGGGATATATTAGCAACATCGATTTGTTTACGTTTTTCCACGGCGCTCTCTCATGGTTCCTTCACCTCCAGGCCGTCTCAAGGTAGCCGAGTTCCCGGAGTTCACGCTACGAAAGGGTTCTTTTTAGGGCACAAGGCCTCGCGGATACACATCGTAGGGCCGGGCTGTGCTTTGGGGAAGTACGTGTCTTTGAGAACTTTCGACTTGGCTCGGTTTGACTTCGTTGCATAATTTATATCCGCTTTGGTTGCGCTTTTGGACCTTCATGCGTTGCTTGACTCCTTCGGCAATTGGGGTTTGCACGCTCGGATGCAGATACAGGTAGACATATACACAAAACCTCATGCTGGGATATATGTATACACACACACACACACCAACACACACACTTGCACACACACACACACACACACACACACACACACACACACACACGCACACACACACAGACACACACACACACACGCACACACACACAGACGCGTGCGCTCGTAGACGTACACACAGATATACTAGCACGCAGGTACATACGTACATCCGCGTGTGGGAAGATGAGGATTGTAATATTGACACTCGCACGCATTTGTAGATACACACACACGCGAGCACACACACAGAATAAGTTCACACACACACACACATACACGTGTGTTCTTACATACATGCAAACAAGCACACACTCACATATACCCACACGCACGCGAGTAACATCCACACGCTACCCTCCCTTTTACTGGGTTGATCCAACAGGAAACCAGCGGTCCAGGTTGACGGACTTTGTGTTTCATTCATTCATTTTTGTATTATATACATACATATATATATATATGTATATATATATATATATATATATATATATATATATATATATATATATATATATATATAAGTATTCATATATGCATACACACATATATGCATGCATATATACATGTGTGTGTATATATATATATATGTATATATATATATATATATATATATATGTATATATATATGTATATATATATATATATATGTATGTATGTATGTATGTATACACACACACACACACACACACACACACATATATATATATATATATATATATATATATATACATATATATAAATGTGTATATATATATATATATATATATATATATATATATATATATATATATATATATATATATACATATATATATAGATACACACACACACACATATATATATATATATATATATATATATATATATATATATATATATATACATACATATATAAATACATACATATATATATATATATATATATATATATATATATATATATATATATATATATATATATATATATATATATATATATACACATACATAATACACACACACACACACACACACACACACACACACACACACACACACACACACACACACACACACACACACACACACACACACACATATATATATATATATATATATATATATATATATATGACAGAATTTCTGTCAGCATTAAGTATGTGTTATACCTAGTAATACAAAGATGCAGGGCATCATTAGAATGCATTTAGAAACGGTAAATATATGAGCTTATGAAAACGAAATATCATTGCATAATTGTGCTGTTGATTTTGCTGTAGTAAATGAGAATATATCATGTTTATGTGAGAGCATGAATGGGGCATACAAAAATATTATGAATATATAGAGGAATACATGTTTTTTTCTTAGAGGATAATCACGTGAATATTTAGATAACAAAGCCAAACTTAACACTCAAGTCTTGTGTAAGCGATCGAATGGCACAGGGAGAGAAGGTTGCGGAGATGTACAGCTGAGAGGGAGAGCAACCGTTGAACTGTTGATATTTCGATACACGGCATTGCAATATCAACAGAAGAGCGTTGGGTCATCAATGGTTTTGACAACAGATCTGAATGATCTTGGTTGAGGAGATTCTGTCAATGTCTGCACAGGAGTGGTTGATCATCAGGTGTTAAGGTACTGCAGCTGGAGCCGAGAGACTGATGCAGGCGTTGAGAGATCGCTGTAGGTCATAGATCAAGAGATAATGTCATGCAACTCAACACGTTTTGAAGTTATGATTTTGGGTTGAATCTTGGGAAGACTGGCTTGTTGTTAAGTGTGTATTCGTGTTTGATATTGGACTATGGGTTTAAACCAACAGCGTAAGCACCAGAGCAAACATTTTGGTAGTTAGCGAAAAAACAACAACATATAAACAATGGTGCCCTATTGCTGCAAACGTTTGGACAGAAAGCAGAGGAATTACCCACTACATGTATATGACAATATCACAAAAAGGATGTAGTGCAATGTTAACTATTGGTGGCTCTCCACTACAGAATTTACCCCGCCGAGCTACTGTGATCTGTCTACGTGTATTTGACAGAAGGTAGCGGAGGGGTGAACTTGCATATGTATGTGGCAAGATATGTACCTAGTGAGCTAGAATTGCATGTGAAACAATATGGTCCGAGTCATGTCAGGTTGGACCTTTCTGACTGTCTGTCCGTCTCCCTCTCTCTTGCTTTTTCTCTCTTGCTCTCTCACTCACTCACTCACTCTCTCTCTCTCTCTCTCTCACACACCCCCTCTCTCGCTAACTCCCTTCCTCCTTTCCTCCTTCACTATCCTCTTTCTCTCTCTCTCTCTCTCTCTCTCTCTCTCTCTCTCTCTCTCTCTCTCTCTCTCTCTCTCTCTCTCTCTTTCTGTCTCTTTCTCTCCCTCTCTCTCTCTCTCTCACCCAGGAAATTATTCACGATATCAAAGAACGTTGCTTGGAACGTTTAAGACCATTACAATTTATATGTAACAGATACATTGGTGCCTCCCTCAGAGTCGTTAGGATGATGTATATTACCTTGGTTCGGTCCGTGATTGACTATGCGAGTCCGGTTCTTAGTCTGTTACCTCCAAATGCCCTCAAACCGCTTGAGGTTCTACAGAACAAGATTATGAGAATTATACTTGCTGCCCAATGACAGCCAAAGTTCTGGTCATGAGGAAAGAATGTGATCTCTCCAGAATCCACAGTCGTGTTACCTAAATTA
>BOPN01004059.1:35000-37500 GCA_017312705.2 Penaeus japonicus | reverse complement strand
GGTGGATGAAGGCGTGGTGGCGGGCGTGGAAGGGGGATGGGTGGAGGGGGGGGGAGGGAGGGGGAAGAGGGGGAGGAGGGAGGGGGAGCAAGTGGATGAGAGCGTGGTGGCGGGCGAGGAAGGGGGATGGTTGGAGGGGGGGGGGGGGGGGGGGGATAGGTGGTTGAGGGCGTGGTGGCGGGCGTGGAAGGGGGATGGGTGGAGGGGGGAGGAGGGAGGGGGAAGAGGTGGAGGAGGGAGGGGGGGAGCAGGTGGATGAGAGCGTGAGGTGGCGGGCTGATGGAAAGGGGGATGGTTGGAGGGGGAGGGGGAGGGGGGATAGGTGGTTGAGGGCGTAGTGGCGGGCGTGGAAGGGGGATGGGTGGAGGAGGGGGGAGGGGGGGATAAGTGGTTGAGGGCGTGGTGGCGGGCGTGGAAGGGGGATGGGTGGAGGGGGGAGGAGGGAGGGGGAAGAGGTGGAGGAGGGCGTGGTGGCGGGCGTGGAAGGGGGGATGGGTGGAAGGGGGAGGAGGGAATGGGTGGAGGGGGGGAGGGGGGAATGGGTGGAGGGGGAGGGGGGAATGGGTGGAGGGGGGAGGGGGGAATAGGTGGATGAGGGCGAGGTGGCGGGCGTGGAAGGGGGGGATGGGTGGAAGGGGGAGGGGGAAGAGGTGGATGAGGGCGTGGTGGCGGGCATGGAAGGGGGATGGGTGGAGGGGGGAGGGGGGAGGGGGGATAGGTGGTTGAGGGCGTGGTGGCGGGCGTGGAAGGGGGATGGGTGGAGGGGGGAGGAGGGAGGGGGAAGAGGTGGAGGAGGGCGTGGTGGCGGGCGTGGAAGGGGGATGGGTGGAGGGGGGAGGAGGGAGGGGGAAGAGGTGGAGGAGGGCGTGGAAGGGGGGGATGGGTGGAAGGGGGAGGGAAGAGGTGGATGAGAGCGTGGTGGCGGGCGTGGAAGGGGGATGGTTGGAGGGGGAGGGGGGAGGGGGGATAGGTGGTTGAGGGCGTGGTGGCGGGCATGGAAGGGGGATGGGTGGAGGGGGAGGGAGGGAGGGAAGAGGTGGAGGAGGGGCGTGGTGGCGGACGTGGAAGGGGATGGGTGGAGGGAGGAGGGAGGGGAAGAGGTGGAGGGGAGGGGCGTGGTGGCGGGCGTGGAAGGGGGGATGGGTGGAAGGGGGAGGAGGGAATGGGTGGAGGGGGAGGGGGAGATAGGTGGATGAGGGCGTGGTGGCGGGCGTGGAAGGGGGATGGGTGGAAGGGGGAGGGGGAAGAGGTGGATGAGGGCGTGGTGGCGGGCATGGAAGGGGGGATGGGTGGAGGGGGAGGGGGAGGGGGATAGGTGGTTAGGGGCGTGGTGGCGGGCGTGGAAGGGGGATGGGTGGAGGGGGGAGGAGGGAGGGGGAAGAGGTGGAGGAGGGCGTGGTGGCGGGCGTGGAAGGGGGATGGGTGGAGGGGGAGGAGGAGGGGGAAGAGGTGGAGGAGGGCGTGGAAGGGGGGGATGGGTGGAAGGGGGAGGGGGAAGAGGTGGATGAGGGCGTGGTGGCGGGCATGGAAGGGGGATGGGTGGAGGGGGGAGGGGGGAGGGGGGATAGGTGGTTGAGGGCGTGGTGGCGGGCATGGAAGGGGGATGGGTGGAGGGGGGAGGGGGGAGGGGGGATAGGTGGTTGAGGGCGTGGTGGCGGGCTTGGAAGGGGGATGGGTGGAGGGGGGAGGAGGGAGGGGGAAGAGGTGGAGGAGGGCGTGGTGGCGGGCGTGGAAGGGGGGATGGGTGGAAGGGGAGGAGGGAATGGGTGGAGGGGAGGGGGAATAGGTGGATGAGGGCGAGGTGGCGGGCGTGGAAGGGGGGGATGGGTGGAAGGGGGAGGGAAGAGGTGGATGAAGGCGTGGTGGGCATGGAAGGGGGATGGGTGGAGGGGGAGGAGGGAGGGTGGAAGAGGTGGAGGAGGGAGGGGGAGCAAGTGGATGAGAGCGTGGTGGCGGGCGTGGAAGGGGGATGGTTGGAGGGGGAGGGGGGAGGGGGGATAGGTGGTTGAGGGCGTGGTGGCGGGCGTGGAAGGGGGATGGGTGGAGGGGGGAGGAGGGAGGGGGAAGAGGTGGAGGAGGGCGTGGTGGCGGGCGTGGAAGGGGGATGGGTGGAGGGGGAGGGGGAATGGGGTGGAGGGGGAGGGGGAATAGGTGGATGAGAGCGTGGTGGCGGGCGTGGAAGGGGGATGGTTGGAGGGGAGGGGGAGGGGGATAGGTGGTTGAGGGCGTGGTGGCGGGCGTGGAAGGGGGATGGGTGGAGGGGGGAGGAGGGAGGGGGAAGAGGTGGAGGAGGGAGGGGAGCAGGTGGATGAGAGCGTGAGGCGGGCGTGGAAGGGGGATGGTTGGAGGGGAGGGGAGGGGGGATAGGTGGTTGAGGGCGTAGTGGCGGGCGTGGAAGGGGGATGGGTGGAGGGGGGAGGGGGGATAGGTGGTTGAGGGCGTGGTGGCGGGCGTGGAAGGGGGATGGGTGGAGGGGGGAGGAGGGAGGGGGAAGAGGTGG
>BOPN01004059.1:22500-27500 GCA_017312705.2 Penaeus japonicus | reverse complement strand
CTCTCTCTCTCTCTCTCTCTCTCTCTCTCTCTCTCTCTCTCTCTCTCTCTCTCTCTCTCTCTCTCTCTCTCACTCTCTCTCTCTCTCTCTTTTCTCTCTCTTGTTTTCGCTCTGCCTCTCTCTCTCTCTCTCTCTCTCTCTCTCTCTCTCTCTCTCTCTTTCTCTCTCTCTCTCTTTCTCTCTCTCCCTCTTCCCCCCCCCCTCTCTCTCTCTTCTCTCTCTCCCTCCCAACCTCTCTCTCTCTCTCTCTCTCTCTCTCTCTCTCTCTCTCTCTCTCTCTCTCTCTCTCTCTCTCTCTCTCTCTCTCTCTCTCTCTCTCTTTCTCTCTCTTCCTCTCTCGCTCTGATTCATGTAGAAGAAAATAGTGTTTCAGACATTTACAAATTATTTTCACGGATATTACTTCCTTTTCTCATGTGAAAAATCATACAATATCCTTTCTCCATTATGATACCAGGTAAACAAATGATATTAATAGACTTAGGTATCAAGAAATATGATTGAATGAGAATGAAGAGAGAAGTATAGACTGTAAGGAAAGTGGACAATAGAAAATAAAAGTATATAGGTAATATATAGAAAATGGGGAGAAGAAAAAGGAAGAAAGATTTTTAAAGAAGGAGAGAAAATTGATTATAGATATGATTTTAAGGAATTCGAATATGATGTCTAAAGATATTGAAACATAAAAGAAAATGGGAAAAAAACATGAAATACAAAGAAAACGAATATAAATCAAACAGGAATATGAATAGACTCTGAAAAAAAAGAAAATACCCCCGACAAAACAATACCTGAAAATGCGAATTAAACAAAACAAGAGTGAGATAGAGATAGAGATAGATAGATAAATAAACAGAGAGAGAGAGAGAGAGAGAGAGAGAGAGAGAGAGAGAGAGAGAGAGAGAGAGAGAGAGAGAGAGAGAGAGAGAGAGAGAGAAAACGATAGAAAACAAAAACAAAAATACCAAAAAGCCAAAGCTATCTGCATGATCAGCTGTCGTGCCAGGCGTTCACTAATAGGACATTTCCACGCCGCAATGCATAAGAGATTTTCACTTTGAACTCCTATGATACCTATCTACGGAAGACGACCCCGTGCTGCTATCATGTCGACACGCTTCGGGGAGTCACGCAAGGGGTTGGTTGACGGGGGATTGGGGAGGGAGTTGAGGGGTTGGTGGGGGAGGGTTAAGGGGGTAGTTGGGCAGTGGGGAGGTGGAAGGAGATGGTGGGGGAAGTTAGGGGGGAGGTAGATTGTGTTGTGGGGTAGTGGAGGGGGAGGAGGGGAGTTGAGGGTTAGTGGGGGAAGTAATGGGAGTAGTGGGGAGGAGGTTGAGGTGGTTGAATGAGTAGTGACGAGGCTGGTGGGGTAGTGGGGAAGTGTGGAGGGGGTAGCAGGGTAGCGAAGAGTTGATGGGAGAGAGTTGAAGGGGGTAGTGGGCGGTTTAGGGTTTGTAGGGAGGTTTAAGGGGTTGATGGGATAGCGGGGAGGAGGAGGTTGAGGGGTAGGGGGGAGGGGAAGGAGGTTGAGGGGTAGGGGGGAGGGGAAGGAGGTTGAGGGGTAGGGGGGAGGGGAAGGAGGTTTAGGGGGCAGTGGGGGAAATAGTTTGAGAGATTTCCTTGGGGTTGTAGCAAGTTTGGGAAGTTGCAGCGGGGAAAGTTACCTTTGGGTTGGGGGGTTTGGGGATGTTGGGGGAAGATGGAGGGGAGTATGTTGGAGAGGTTGAGGAGAGGTCGAAGGTCACTCAACAGCAAGTTAAAAAGATTCAAAAATCCTTGTTGGACGGAATATGAAATCACCAAAACGAATTGAAACATTAAAAAAACCCAGACCCTTTCCCGCTAATCTCAAACCCCCAACCCCTACCAATCCCCTTTCCCCACCCACCTCCCCCACTATCCCCCAAAGACTCACCACTCCCTCTCCCCTTTTGGCATTAACTCCAGCCCATTGATTTGATCTGGCTGCTCCGGAAATGACGTGTTTCCGGCGTATTGCTCCCCGGTAGCTCCTTCTAACTATCGTAATGCGTTCCTCTAAACTCCAAAGCCAGATATGAAGTCAATATCCATTTCGACGCCGGACCCCGTTAGGAGGAACACCGGGAGAGACAGAGACATAAGGGGAGAGGGAGGGAAGGAGGGGTGGTGGGTGGGTGGGTGGGAGAGAGGGAGGTGGAGGGTGGGAGAGAGGGAGGTGGAGGGAGGGAAAGAGGGAGGTGGAGGGAGGGGAGCAAAAATAGAGGGAGGGAGGGAGGGAGATAGAGTGAGGGAAGGAGGGATACAGGGAAAGAGAGAGAGAGGGATACAGGAAGGGAGGGAGGGTAGGATGAAGGAAGGGAGGGAGGTGGAAGGAGGGAGGGAGTTAGGGAAGGGGGGGGGGGGTCGAATCAGCGTTATTACGGAGGTGTGAGGAAGTGTGTTTGTTTTTATGACTTGGGTTTATAAGTGTTTACTTGTGTTGCTTGTGTTTGCGTAAGGAAATGGAGTGATTACGTGTTTCGGGATTAATATTTATCCATGTATATATGTTGAGTATTTACAGGCTGTTTTTTTTTATTCTATGTTTTACTACGGTGTCAATTTACTTCCGGGTTTCTGTATATCTTTTTAGCCTCTCATTAAGTTGATATAAAACGTATCGACATAGATTAGATCCTCACTTTTCTTGTTTGTGTGTGCTTGTATGTACAGTGTATATTGTGCATGTGGTTTGCGTGTATGTGTGTGTGTGTGTGTGTGTGTGTATGTGTGTGTGAATTGTGTGTGTTATGTGTGTGTGTATATCTTAAGAGCTATACCTTTTACACGTGCGTGTGGGAATGTATGTGGCTGTGTATCTATGTGTGAAAACTTATCTTCATTATCGAAGCACTTTTGAGTGTTATTGGTATAGTCTATAATTATCTAAGTATATTTCCTTGTTCTCATGTTTCACTATCTACCCATCTCTATTCATGCATTCTTTCACTCATCACATCTTTCATTTATCGCTCATGACTCATCATACTCATCATCCATCAAAAACATAATTCTTCACCAATGACTCGTCTGTCTCGCCACTAATCACTCATTCGTTATCATAGCACTCACTCATAACTCATTATCCCTCATGCCTCATAGAATTCACCATTCATGTTTACACTCACCGCTTATCACTCACTATTCATTAATTCCCACTCATAAATCCTCACATTCATCCCTCATGACTCATCTCATAGCTCCCTCATCCTCCCTCTCCACTCCTCGCATTTCATACCTCTCATGGATCATTTCCCCGAATCCCTCTCGCATTATGTGCCAGACAGGAGGCGTCACAAATTACCGTATTATCTCCATGCTCATTAAACTTAATCCCTAATTAGTCGTTACAGATGATCTTCGGAAAGCTCCGGATTCTGGCGGTAGTTAATATCGAAGGAGTAGTTTTCCTTTGTCTTCGTTTGCGTGCGTGCGCGTGTATGTGGAGGTACGGGAGGGGGGAAGTGTGAGTGTGTGTGGACTAACGGGGGGTGGGGTGGAGTAACGGGGGGGTGGAGTGGAGTAACAGGGGGGGGGGGATATGTGTGATTATATGAACTAACGGGGGGGGGGGGGGACTAACGGGGGGGATGTGTGTATGTGTGTTTAGTCTTTAACACATGGATATATCATATATCATCTTGCTAAATTGTGCATCGTACATGTTCATCTGTGAGCCCATTCAAAGTACCCAAAGGTTTGGATTGTAAGAAACTTTGATCACATCTTCGTGTAATTCATTCTTCTTCTAGCAATGTCAACCCCGATACGGATAACAGATGACAACTCATTATATACTAGAATCACTCATTAAATGCTACGTCCTATTCACCATTAGACAAAGCCTTTTAAAGTAGGTAAGCAGACAACATTCCTGACCCGAGCAGATGGGTCATTTCGCCCTGTGTTCAACCTAGACACTCAAGAGCCAGCCCTGAGGAAACGGGGACTACCTCGGCCCGTGCTCTCATGTGCCCCTTCCTTGGCTGTTGTTTCCTTAATCTGTACAAATCGGTTCCTCTGTTGTAAACTGCGGAACTCTAGCTATCATCTGCTTGTACCAGCGTTTCAACAACAATATTCCATACACTCTATTTAAGCAAGCCGATTACGATATGCATGTGTGTGTGTTTCTGCTCGAGTGTATGTGTGTGTGTGTGTAGATATGTCAACACACACACACACACACACACACAACACAACACACACACTCACACACAGGCGCGCTACACTTTTACACTATATATGTGTAGCGTGTGTGCTGAGATTACATATATGTACATTGCACCTTTTTGTAATCTCAACAATGGAAGCAAAAGTCAGAGAAAAATTCTAATTTATGTGTCGTTCGATTTATCGGCAAACTCTGCCGTGGTACCTTTTGAATAGTAACACGTTCAAATCTCTATCAATTGTCAGAATAGGTCACAGAGTTTTATTTACTTTTGTTGTGATTTTTTATCCCCTAACCCTCTCTCTCTCTCTTTCTCTCTCACTAGTTAGAATAGGTAACATCATCTCTCTCTCTCTCTCACACTTGTCAGAATAGGTTACAGAGTTTTATTTACTTTTGTTGTGATTTCTTATCCCCCAACCTCTTTCTCTCTCTCTTTCTCTCTCACTAGTCAGAATAGGTAACATCATCTCTCTTTCTCTCTCTCTCTCTCTCTCTCTCTCTCTCTCTCTCTCTCTCTCTCTCTCTCTCTCTCTCTCTCTCTCTCTCTCTCTCTCTCTCTCTCGTTTTTTTTCTTCTCGCTCATTTTCAGAGAAATAAAATCTTTAGAATTTGAGAATAAGTAGATTTTGTCTTTTTTCTGTTTTTATTGCTCGTTCGTGCGCTGGATTGTTATTGAAATTCAATAATTTGATATTTTCCTGTTAGGAATGAAACACTGTTATATCACACGGAACGAACACTCTGGCCCGATTTGAACAGTTTAAAAAGTAAACTCACACGCACGCAATATACTCCGGTG
>BOPN01004059.1:10000-17500 GCA_017312705.2 Penaeus japonicus | reverse complement strand
ACACCCTTCCACTCTCTGTTTGTTCATCTGCTTGTGTCTATATAAAAAGCGTCCCTCTGTTTCTCTGCTGTGAAACATATGCGGGGATACAATTTTATGACTTTGCCAGAGGACGTTTTGTATTTGTCTGCCTGAAAAAGGGTGAAAATTTTGAAAAAAAAAGAGAAAAAGACGGAAAAGAAAACATAACAAGTTGAATGGCTAAATAAAGAATGGAATGAATGGGAGGAAAAGGATATAGATACAATAGAATAGAAGGGAAATGTATAAATTTATGGTTAAAGGGAAACTACAGTAATGATGATGATGTCAATAGGAACAGTAATGATGATAACAGTGATGATAGTGATAGGATTACACTGCAGTGATAATGACAATAAAAATGATGCTATTGGTGATGATAATAGAAGTATTAACTATGACAAAAGTAATGATGGTAATGATATTGCAAGTGATGAAAAAATATAATCAAAATTGTGATAACAATAGTAATGATGATTACAATAATAAAGATAGTAAGATCATATAACAAGTGAGGAGAAGAAAAAAAAATGAAGCAAATCAACACAATACTTTATGGAAATATAAACCAACACACACATAAAAAACAAAACAACAACAAAAACAGCATAATAAAATCACAAACACAATCACGCACCAAGTTCCAAATTGAATTCAAGTAATCAAACCTCCAAAGAGTAAAACCTTTAACTGGCAACCATATAACCACATTTTTATTTTCTTCATTTTCCAGACGCTTCCGTCGGTCTCGGTTGGAACTGGGAAATGTGGTGGACATACGATGGAATATCTGGTAAGTGGTAGTCTCTCGGGACTCTACGTTTTATGTGTAAAGATGGCGGTAGTCTGAGGCTTCTTCTTTTCACTTCCGGTGTCTGAGATGGGATGCTGGATATATCTGTTTTTTTTTTCTTTTCTTTCTTTATTATTTTTCTTTATCTATTTTGATCTATCTATCTCTTTCCCTCTCCCTCTCTCTCTCTCTTTCTGTCTCTGTCTCTCTCTCTCTCTCTCTATCACTCTCCCTCTCTCTCTCATTGCTAGTTTTATGTCTTTGGGTATTTTGTTTATAGCATGGCTTTTCTGTCTTGAGCTTTTTTTTTCTTTTTTTTTGTGACGGATAGCTATATGAATAAATCATATATTGGAAAAAAATTGAAATTGAAGTTGGTCACATTTTATACATATTCCGTTTTTACTTTACATTTTTATGCCATCGTCATTTTACATAATACATATATTCTATAGATCTCAACGTGCCCCTTTTTATTATGTCTTCAGACACGAGAATACGAGAATGTCATTATCATAAATCGTCCGTACCATTTGTCATAAAAACGGCCGGAATTTTAGAAATAAAAACATTTATAAGCAATTGGAAACGTTGCACGAATTCCAAACAGTTATGTCATATCGGTGAATTGGGAAAGTTGATACAGACAGACATACACACTCATAAAATAAAAGAAACCTCGTTCAAGATATCACTATAACACGTATTCAAGTACCATTTAGAAATTAATCCCCCCCCCCCTTCCCTTCCCTTCCTTAAAAAAGCCTATACCTTACTCTTCCTCTATGGGTTCTACTAGAGCAATAACGACCTAATAGAATACATAAAGAATAATATAATCTTGTAAGTTGAATGAATGAAAATAACGGGCTAAAACAATGACAAAGATACGACCCTCTGAGTCTTATTGTTCCCTTAGGGATGTAATTCAACCTCTCTCTTTCTCTCTTACCTACTCATACACTCATATATATATATATATATATATATATATATATATATATATATATATATATATATATATATATATATATTTACACACACACACACACACACACACATATATATATATATATATATATATATATATATATATATATATATATATATATATATATATATGTGTGTGTGTGTGTGTGTGTGTGTGTGTGTGTGTGTGTGTGTATATATATATATATATATATATATGTGTGTGTGTGTGTGTGTGTGTGTGTGTGTGTGTGTATATATACATACATACATATATATATATATATATATATATATATATATATATATATATATATATATATGTATGTATATATATATATATATATATATATATATATATATATACATATATGTATATGTACATATATATATATATATATATATATATATATATATATATATATATATATATATATATATATAGATATATGTGTGTGTGTGTGTGTGTGTGTGTGTGTGTGTGTGTGTGTGTGTGTGTGTGTGTGTGTGTGTGTGTGTGTGTGTGTGTGTGTTTGTGTGTGTGTGTGTGTGTGTGTGTGTATATATATATATATATATATATATATATATATATATATATATATATTATACATATATATAACTATCTATATGAGTGTATAAATATAAATGTACATGAATGTAGGTAATATTTTATCTGATTTTTCTAGCAGCCGTCGTCCCCTGTGATTAATCAAAGAGAATGCGATCGTAATTCACTTTTCCCTTTTTTTCCGGGGAGTAAATTTCAGGTATATTCGTTCCAGTTTTTGAGGGGGAGGTGTTGGTGGACTGGCTGCTTGTTGAGACTGATTGATTTTTCTTTTGTACTTGCTGTCTGATTGTGTAGTTGTCTGCGACCACCTCCCTTCCCCTTGCCACCACTTTCCCCCAATCTCTCTCTTTCGATCTCTTTCTCTCTCTCTCTCTCTCTCTCTCTCTCTCTCTCTCTCTCTCTCTCTCTCTCTCTCTCTCTCTCTCTCTCTCTCTCTCTCTCTCTCTCTCTCTCTCTCTCTCTCTCTCTCTCTACCTCTCTATTTCTTTCTTTCTTTCTCCTTTACCCCTAGTCTTTCTGCTCTACAGAATGTTGAAAGGAATGGATGAAAGAGAGTGAGATTCTAAGAATCCAGGGAAAGGAACAAGAAGGAAAAAGTAGCGAAAGAGGGGAAAGGAAGGGGGAGAATGGGGAGGAAAGGAAAATGGAGGAAAGGAAAAGAAAAGGAGGGAAGAAAGGAGGAAGAAAGGCAAAGGAAAAAGGGGGAGAAGAGGAGAAGAAAATGGTAGGAGAGGAGTGGGAGAGAGAAGAATCAGTTGAAGATGGAGAAGAAGAATAAGATGAAAAATAAACAGAAGAAGAAAAGAAGAAGAAGAAAAAAGAAATAAGAAGTAGATGAAGAAAGAGGAAGGATCAAAGGCTGGTGAACCACAGCCTATCCTACTCGGTTCGAGACAGGGACCCGAGGCGGAGGTTCATTTCATTCATACGAACCCTGACCGAAGTTGGAACCGTTATTAATAACTCAAGCAAGTCTGGTCGAGATTTGACGGAGGTTGGAGGTTGGAGAGGGGTGTGTGGGGAGGGGGAGGGAGGGGGGTATTAAGGGTGCTGCAAGGGAAGGGTTCCTGAGGGAGATGTATATTCGTGGGGGTTGGGGATGGGCGGAGCAACTAGATTTGTTGGAGGTTGGAGGTTGGTGAGGGGTGTGTGTGGGGGGTGGGAGGGTAGGGGGGGAGTATTAAGGGTGCTGCGAGGGAAGGGTTCCTGAGGGGGGGGGGGGGTTATATTCGTGGGGGTTGGAGATGGGCGGAGCGGATGGGGGGTTTTGAGGGGTGCTGTCAGAGATGAGTACCTTTGGGAGTTGTATACTGGCGGGGGGGGGGGGGGGGGGGGGGGGGGGGGGGAAAGTGTAGGTATTTATAAGGATTGCGGAGGTTTAGAAGAGTCCATGGAGAGTATATTCTGTCGGTTGAGGGCGTGGGTAGAGGGTAGAGGGTACAGTGGGTGTTCGTGAGGGGTACTGGAGGAAGCTCTGGAGTTATTGAGGGGAAAAGAGAGCTTTATAGCAATATCGTTTCAACCTTCCGTTCTACCTCTCGCACTCAACCACACCGGAAATGGGTTGCAGGGGATTTGGGGGGGGGGGGGGGGCGTAGGGTGGGATTGCAATAGGGAGGTTGAAATTTTCGAGGTACAGTTAGTCGACTGGAAAGCCCGTTGCTACGAACGGAAGTGTAGGGTGGGTAATTTTTTTTTTTTTTTTAATTTTTTTTATCTAGGGTACACCTGCTCATAAAATAAGTAAAGCACTTTAAAGAAAGGGTAGAGAAGAAAAGGCACTCTAGTGTATATATGGCAAGAGAGAGAGAGAGAGATGGAGTGATCGTGAGAGAGCGAGAGAGAGAGAGAGAGAGAGAGAGAGAGAGAGAGAGAGAGAGAGAGAGAGAGAGAGAGAGAGAGAGAGAGAGAGATGATAATGATGATAACTGTAATAATAATAATCATAATAATGATATCATTAAAGATGATAATGATAATGATGATGATAGTAATTATGATGATAATGATAGTGATAGTGATAACAACAATAGTATTAATAACAACAACATCAATGATGATAATTGTATTAATAATGATGATAGTAACTATCATTGATTTTATCATAATAATGATATTAGTAATAAGGATAACATGAAGAAGAGTAAAGAAGATGAGGTAAAACAACAACAACGATAACGTCAATAATAATAAGGATACAAACAACAGTAATAATGATAGTAATAATACGAATAGTGATAATCAAATCAATAAAGATAATAGTAAAGAAGATTAAGAAATGACAACCACAACAGAAAAAAGGCTGACCATTTAGCAGCAACAAGAGCAACATCATCATCAACAACAACAACAACAAAACAAAATCAAACACAACAACAGCAACAACAACTACTACAAATACAACAACAACATCAACAACAAAACAAAAACAACAACAAAACAAAAAACAGCAACAACTACTACAACAACCCCATCAACAACAACAGTCCCCGCTCCAGAACCTAAGAAGTTTCGGAAATCGTCCCTGATTAGTGCAAATAGTGACCAGAGGGTTGTGCATTAGTGTGGAATTCCTATTAAGTGTTTGAACGAGTCTGTTGGTCCATGCAATGACACGTGGCTGATGCTGATTCGTCAGGTGGGGAGAAAATGAAGAAGAAGGAGAAAAAGAAGAAGGAGGAGAGGGGGAAGAGAGGGAGAGGAGGAAGAAGAAGAAGGAGAGAAGAAAGAAGAGGGTTTTGAAGAAGGAATGGAGTAGGAAGGAGAAGAAGAAGGAGACGAGGAAAAAGAGGGACAAGAAGAAGAAAAGGAGGAGGAAGGAGAAGAAGAGTAAGAAGAAAATGAAGAAGATGAAGAATAAGAATAAGGAGAGGAAGAAGAGGAGTTAGAAGAAGAAGAAGAAGAAGGAGAGGAGGAAGAAGAGGGATAAGAAGAAGAAGAGGAGGAAAAGGAGGAGGAAGGAGAAGAAGAGTAAAAAGAAAAGGAAGAGGATGAAGAAGAAGAAGGAGGAGGAGAGGAGGAAGAAGAAGAAGAAGAGAAAGAAGAAGGTAAAGAATAGAAAGAAGGTGAAGAAGAATAATAATAAGAGCAAGGAAAAGAAGGTGAAGAAGAAGACGAAGAAGAGGAGGTAGAAGGTAAAGAAGAAGGAGAAGAAAAAAAAGAAAAAGAAAAAAGAGGAAAACAGGAGTCAGGCAGGAAAAGAGTTATCTTAAGATAATTAGTTTGGCAAAAGTCATCTCGTATAATAAGCAAGCATGAAATTACTAATTTATAAATCCCGTTTTTTTCATTCAAGATGATGAGCATTGTATGTAATCAATTGCTTTATCCATATCATTATCATAATTATCATAATCATTATCATTACTGATAATTAAGGATAATTTTGTTACTATTATAGTTATTACCATTATCATCAACTTTAGCTTTGTTACTATCAATAGTAGTAGTAATATTATTACATTTATCATTGTTATCATTATCATTAACTTTACTATTGTTATTATTATCTTTATTTTCATATCATTATTTTCATTATCATTATCATTATTATCCTTATTTTCATTATCATTATCATCAGGATCATATTCTTTATTATATGTCTATATTTTACATTATCATTATTATCATTATTACCAATAATATTGTTAATATTACTTTCATCATGACAAACATTATCATCATCATTAATGAGATTATCTGTATCCTTATTCTTATCATAGTTATCATGATTATCGTTATCATTATTATCAATCATATCATATCATTATATTGATATTATCATTCTCATTATCATTATTCTTAATATCATCATTCTAGTTATCATTATTATTATTATAATCATTATCCTTTTTTATATCATTATCATTATCATTGTTATCAGTACTATCATCGGAATCATTGTCATTGTTATTATGTAATTATTATCACTATTGTTATCATTATCACCATCATTATTCTTCTTGTTATTATTAAGATTATTGTAATTACTATCATCAATACCAACATGATAACTCTTTGTCATCATTACTGTTGTTATTATTATCATCCTCATTATCGCCAATGTTATCATCTTTATCATTATTATCAATACTATCAATATCATTATCACTATAATCTTTATCATTATTGTTGTTATTGTGTAATTATCACTAGTCTTGTCAATACAATTATAATAAGTATAATAATAACCATTGATATCATCGCAATCATGATTATTATCATCATTCCTATCATCATCACTTACATATTCATCTTTATATCATTACCACCATGATTATCGTTATTATCATCATTATCATAATTGTTATCATTTTCATGATCAGTAACATTGTTATCATTACTGGTAGTACTGCTTTTATCATCCGTTGATGATATAACAATAATAAGGATAACATATGGTAATGATAGCAATAGCGATAATCAAAATAACAATAAAGATAAAGATGATAGTAATGATAATAGTGATAGCAATAGCAATCATGATAGTAGTGATGATAGTAATATCAATAATCATGTTCGTGATGATGACAATAACAATATATTGATAACAATCATAATAACAATGAGGGAAATAAAATAACCTTAATGATAATTATGATAATTACAAAAAGCATAATGATGATTAAAATGGTAATGATAAGAATGATAGTGATAATAACAATGGTATTAGTGATAATTATACTGATCATAATAATCATGATAAGAATGACGAAAATAATTATATCAATAAAAAATATAATGAAAAATAAAATACTAATAATGATAATGATATGATGATAGTGATAAAAACATGATAGTAACGATACTAATATATAATACTGATAGTAGTAGCAACAGAAAGAGTAGCAGCAAAAACAATAATGATAATAATAATGATAATGATATCAAAATTGATAATGATATCAAAATTGATAATGATATCAAAATTGATAACGAGAGTAACAATAATGATAATAATGACCATAATGATAATGATAACAGTAATAATAACGATAATGAAATTATTATAATGCTAATGCTAATTGTCATTATTACTGTTATCATAATAAAAAATAAAAATAGCAATACTTTGTAATGACAATAATAAAGATTATTTTGATGTTAATGGTGATAATGACAAAAATGATAATAATCACAGCAA
>BOPN01004058.1:132500-137259 GCA_017312705.2 Penaeus japonicus | reverse complement strand
ATATATACATATATAAATATATATATACACATATAAATATATACATATATATGTATATATGTATATATATATATATTTATATATATATATATATATATATATATATATATATATACATATATATATATATATAAATATTTGTGTGTGTATGTGTGTGTGTGTGTGTCTGTAAGTGTAAGTGTGCGTGAGTGTGTGTGTGTATGTGTGTATGTGTGTGTGTGTGTCTGTATGTGTATGCAAATGCAAATCACGGGGAGGCCTTTTAGTTTAGGCAGAATTTAATAATTCAGACATAAATAAAAATCTGTGAAGTCTAGACGTATGTCCGGGTAATGGAAATCTAGCTGTAAAACTTTGATAGGTGTTGACAAAATGTTAACTCTAAAAATGGGATACAAGGAAGCAAGGATAGCGGAAAGAAGAGAGAGAGAGAGAGAGAGAGAGAGAGGGAAAGAGAGAGAGAGTGGATACAGGGATAGAGAGAGAACAAGAGAAAGAAAACTACATAAAAAGAAAGACGGATTTTTTTTCTCTTGATCATGCAGTGAAAAGGGGAGAAAGAGAGATAGAAAAATCATCATGTGGTTAAGTTTAACGCTCGAGTCCCTTAATGGAAAGTGAAACCTAACCAAAAACCCCTCCCCCCCCCACTCCCATCTACCACCCCCCACACTCCCGATATACCACTCCCCACCCCCATCTACCACCCCCCACCCCATCTACCACCCCCCCCCCATCTACACCCACACTCCCATCTACCACCCCCCACCCCACCCCACCCCACCCCCACCCCACCCCCACCCCACCTACACCACCCCCCACCCCACCCCCATCTACCACCCCCCACCCCCATCTACACCCCCCACCCCACCCCATCTACCACCCCATCCATTCATCCCTTCGCGAAATGTGGAAACAGAGCAAATGACTCGTTGCACAAAGTAATTTCCTAACATGAGTCTCTTGCGCCATGGGGGGGGGGGTGAATGACGGTTATTTTTTTCGGGGGGGGGGGGGGAGAGGGGAGAGAAACCCCTTTGGTGATAGGAGACGCAGGTGAGTCAGGTGGAAAACGGAGGTGAGTATAAAGGACGTGGAAGAGGTGGAAGGGGAAGGCAGTGGAAGTTGGCTCTCCGTTGGAATAACTTCACCATTAGGACTCTCTTTGGCTTGGCCGTTAGACATGGCTGCCGTCGCTCGGGTATTGAGTGCTGATAGTGTTCCCCTTTCTCTCGCTCTCTCTCTCTCTCTCTCTCTCTCTCTCTCTCTCTACATATATATATATATATATATATATATATATATATATATATATATATATATATATATATATATGTATATATATATATATATATATATATATATATATATATATATATATATATGTATGTATTATTATTATCATTATCATAATTGTTATTGTTATTATCATTAACATTTTTATTACCATGCTTATTATTGTTATAATCATTATCACTTTTATGATTATAAAAAAAATCACACAACCCACAATACTTTATCAGTCTTCTAAAAACAATGAACCTAGATTAAGTAACAGATCATATTGTTAAATCATTTGTTGTTTCATCGAGAAGGTCTTTGTGGTTATCACTATTCTTTATTTTGTACTTTGTATGAATATTTATTTTGTGATTTGCTAGACTTCTTAATTAATTTGTGGTCTCACTGACCTACCCTCTCTCTCTCTCTCTCTCTCTCTCTCTCTCTCTCTCTCTCTCTCTCTCTCTCTCTCTCTCTCTCTCTCTCTCTCTCTCTCTCTCTCTCTCTCTCTCTCTCTCTCTCTCTCTCTCTCTCTCTCTCTCTCTCTATCTTTCTATCTCTCTCTCTCTCTATCTCTGTCTGTCTGTCTGTCTGTCTGTCTGTCTATCTGTCTATCTTTCTCTTTCTCTATCAGTCTGTCTGTCTCTCTCTCTCTCTCTCTCTCTCTCTCTCTCTCTCTCTCTCTCTCTCTCTCTCTCTCTCTCTCTCTCTCTCTCTCTCTCTCTCTCTCCCTCTCTCTCTACCTATCTACCTACCTATCTATCTTTATCTCTCTCTCTATAGATAGATATATAGATAGATAGATAGATAGATATATATATATATAGATATAGATATATATATAGATATATATATACATATATCTTTTTCCACTTCTTTATCCTCTTTTCTGTCAGTTTTTCACACTCTTTTATCGTTTCATTACTCGCATGTCATTTGCTTTTATGACCTCATAAACACTAGTGTTCGTTTAAGATGTAACAGTATGAGAAGATAGTATTAATAGTACAAGTGATAAAAAGATTGATGATAATAATACCAATAGTAGTAGCAGTGGTAGTTGTAATGGTACACGTAGTTAGTAGTGGTAGTATTGATAGTAGTAGAAATAGTAGTAATAGCAGTGGTAAGGATAGTAGTAGTGGTAGCAGTAGCAGCAGTAGAGTAGAAGTGGTAGTAGTAGTAGTACTAGTAATAGTTCTTACGACATCATTACTGATAAAAATAACAATAGATATCAAACGCTAATAGCAAAACGGGCAAATAGATAAACAAAGTCTTCCTCAGTTTCAGGCCTTTAAGCCGCTCTTCCGGTTTCTCTCGTTGCTTTTGCTCGTGTCTGCAGTGTCAGTCTCAGCTTCTGCCGACGGGGATGACCGCGAGAAAGAGAGCCGCCACGCCCTCGAGACACAGGATCTTACCTTGCCCCTGGAGAGCCAGCAGGTGTCTGTGGTGGCTGCAGCAGAGCTCTATCCCTCAGCTACAGGTATTTTGTAGCTCTATTCTACTTGTGTTTGTGTGTTTGCGTGTGTGTGTGTGTGTGGGTGCGTGTGCGTGTGTCTGTTTGTTTGTGTATTTGTGCTTGTTTGTGTATGTGTGTTTGTTTATTTGTGTGTGTGTGTGTGTGTGTTTGTGTTTGTGTTTGTGTGTGTGTGTGTGTGTGTGTGTGTGTGTCTGTTTGTTTGTGTGTTTGTGCTTGTTTGTGTATGTGTGTTTGTTTATTTGTGTGTGTGTGTGTGTTTGTGTGTTTGTGTGTGTGTGTGTGTGTTACGACAATGCAACCTTAATCTTTATATTTCCAGGCTACGGCGGCCACAAAGGCCACGGAGGCCACAAGGGCTACGGGGGAGGAAAGGCCCATAAAGGTCACAAAGGCTACAAGGGTTCCTACCACGACGAGTCAGGCTACAAAGGACACCAAGGATATAAAGGGAATAAGGGCTATAAGGGCAGCCATTATGGAGACAAGGCTAAAGCTGTGTCAAAGGTCAGTCGGATATTTTAAGGTCACTTAGATAAATGAATAAATAAATAGATAGATAAATAACAGTAATGATAATAATAATAGTAATAATAATGATAATGCTAACGATAATGCTAATGATGATGATAATTATAATAGTTATAGTGACATTAATAATAATCCTTATAATAAAAATAGACAAAGAGAGAAAAAGTAAAAACTTTGTATTGTGATAAGAACTAACATAGATATCTATCCCGACAACTTTCTAGAAAAAAACATCTTCGTTCAGACAATAAGATTCTCATAGTTTCCTTTCACAATACTTCATTTCTTTTTATCTAACTTCTTTTCTTTTCTCTTCGTTAGGGATACAAGGGCAGCGACGGTAAGAAATACAAGGGTCATGACGACAAGCACAAGTACTTTGGCGATTCTGAGAGCGGCAAGAAGGGCAAGAAAGGTCATCATTACGGTTCCAAAGGTCACAAGAACAAGGGTCATCAAGACAAGGTCAGTGCGGAGCGATTTGTCTTTTCCTCATGCACGTGGAAAATATTTAAATATTAAAAAAAACACATGAGAAATATTTCATTCGTAGCGGAATAAGATTAGTTTTCTTGCATAAACGAGAAAAAGAAAGAAAGAAAAAAGATAAGCGGTTTTGGAATCATTTGTTGTATGGAATATCTATGCATCGCTGTCCGCAATTCCAGTGAAATATTTTGAGGAGAAAGAGGAGAGGAGAAAGAGTGGATATGGAGAGAGAGAGAGAGAGAGAGAGAGAGAGAGAGAGAGAGAGAGAGAGAGAGAGAGAGAGAGAGAGAGAGAGAGAGAGAGAAACAGACAGAGACCACACAGAGATACAGATACCGAGAAAGATACCAACAGCAACCTTATAACCAAAAGTAAAGACAACCACAAAACAGCTTCCCAATAACTCCAACACCTCGTCTCCGCGTCCCCAGGGCCACAAGAACGTCTATCACAAAGAGGAGTACCACGTGAGCAAGAAGTTCTATGACGACGACGACATCAAGAAATACCACAGCAAGTACGACGACTTCGACGCTTACTTCAAGGCACACAAGGGCAAGGATTACAAGGGAGGCCAGTACAAGGTAAGATGGTCGATTCATGTCCAAGTTCTCTGGGATAGAGAGAGGAAATGTTTTTATTTCAACGAATTATCGTTTACTTTGCTCTGTGCTGTTTTTTGGTGGTGTGGCCTTTTTGTGGGTGTGCGGGAGTAATTATTTAGTAATTATGAAATGATATATGATCTCGAATCTTTTATTTTCTTTTTTTTTTTTTTGAGAGTGGGAAGAGGTTGTTTTGTTTTGCCTCGAAATAATGCGGTGTAATGTATTCATGACTAACTCATTCGCGTTAAAAGAGTAATTCACCTTGCAACGTCATTTTGTTGGTAAAATGAAGATGCGTTCTTCTTAAAGACTTTTTTATTCTTTCACTTTATGTCAATAGTTCTTTTTTTTCCCCTTTTCCCTTAGATAC
>BOPN01004058.1:95000-112500 GCA_017312705.2 Penaeus japonicus | reverse complement strand
TTGTGATCGTCGTGGCCATAGTGAGCCTTGTGTCCACCGTGGTCGCCATAGGAACTCTTGTGGCCGTAGTGGCCCTTGTCACCGTAGTGGCCATCATGGCCAGCGTGGTCGTCGTGGTACTTGCCCTTCTCGTGGTGTCCCTTGTGGCCATGCGCATCGTGGTGGTGTCCACCCTGGATAAGAAAGACCGAAGGATTATGAACCATTATAGTCATCTAAGACAGACAAAAACCACACAGATACACTGAACAGGAAATGATTAATGTAGCGTTTTCAGTTACTCATTTACACGTAAGAGATGAGTATAAATATGCCCCTTAAACCATACTCACCAAGAGAATCTAGAATAATATCAAACAGTCAAAAACCATTGCCAAAGATAGTATAAATAGTTTCTTGAAAAAAGAGAATCTGGTTCGTACCTTGTAGTGGCCTCCCTTGTAGTCGCTGCCCTTGTGTGCTTTGAAATAGGTATCGAGGTCGTCGTAGTTGTTGTGGTATTTCTTGTTGTCGCTGTCGTCGTAGAACTTCTTGTTGTGGCCGTATTCCTCCTTGTGGTAGACGTTCTTGAAGCCCTGTGGAAAAAACAGGTTTATAGTTGCTGAAGATAGTTGAAGACCTACAACTAATAAAAAAAAAAATAATGATGATATATAAGCTCTCGAAACCTTACGAAAAGTGGTTAATTAATGATAATGTTGTGGTAATTTTCAATTTTGTAATGAATCATACAGTCCAAAATCCAAATTAGATCGTATTTCTGTGCAGAAACAATACGCACTTATCACACTGATTTATATCACATCTTAATGTTAAAATCTAGAATTAGAATTTCATTGCACTGAGGACCTTATTCTGGAAATTAAGATGAGATTCCACTGCAGGAAGGCATACAAGGAAAAAATATGAGGCATAGGTAGATCAGAAATTTTCTGGCATTTCTGTACTAGTTACAAAATTGGCATGAAATTGTGGAAAATTCTCTGCTTCTCTCTATCATATTTACATTAAAGATACTTGAGCTTTACGAAATTTATTTTGGGGGAAGTATCAGCACCCATTTCCGATATGCATAATGTGAAAACCTCTGACCTTATCCTTGTGACCTTTGTTGTGGTGACCCTTGGAGCCGTAGTGGTGACCTTTCCCTCCCTTCTTGCCCTTGTGGGCGTCGCCGTAGTACTTGTGCTTGTCGTTGTGGCCCTTGTAGTGCTTGCCATGGTCGTCATGGTAACCCTTGGGAAAGGAAAACAAAAAATAATTCGAATAAAATGTAACACCTGGAAGTCGTGTAAAGAAATAGTTCAAAATGAAATTAAAAATGGTATTTCATCTAAACAATTCCAATTTTCTTTCAAGGGAATGTTCATTTGATGTTTCAACGTGGAAATGATTCTCACAGTGTAGTGTGCCTTGCCGTGGTCGCCGTAGTGGCTTCCCTTGTGGCCCTTATCAGCATGGTATCCCTGGTGGCCCTTGTAGCCTCCCTTGTCGTGGTGGGAGCCTCCGTAGCCTCCATGCCCCTTGTAGGAACTTCCTCCTCCGTATCCTCCATATCCTAAAGGGTGTCAGGAAAGTTTATAACTATTGGCAACTCGTATTATCTCCTTTTCTATATGATGATCTAGAACTTCATCCCTTATATCGAAATTATCTTGTAGCATACAACAGCATCAGCACTATTATAAAGTTAGTACGCAAACAGAATAACAAAGAATGCCATCACTCACCCGTAGCAGAGGCCTGGAGGTCGCCCTTGGCTACGAATGCCACCTGCTGACTCTCCGCCGGCAGAAGAAGGTCGTCCTCGGCAGGGATGACCTCCTCTCGGTCCCCCTTGACGGAGGCCGTCAGCGTCACCGCTATCAGCACAAGGGCTGTCATGATCTGATAGTGATAACACCATGATTTATTAAAGTAAATTTCGTCATGCATTTCTTTCTGCTTTCTGTGTACACTTTATCAACACACACATACACACATCCATACGAAAAAGATGTCAAGAGAGAAGAGGGAAGATAAGAACACATTTACCAAAATGGAAATCAATCCATTTATGGTGTGCTGAAAGTGAAAAGAAGAAAAGGAGAAGGAGAGAGAGAGATGGAGGAAATTTTACAGAGAGAGAGAGAGAGAAAGAGGGAGAGGGAGAGACGCACCAGTCCACCGCGCCGCATTCTCTTCGATTCCTCCAGGAGATCCGGGGAGAGAAAGAGAGAGAGTCACTCAAGGGTCGAGTCACGACTGACTCCCATCGCTCTCCGGATCACCTTTATAGCGACTCTTCCGAGGCTACGTGAGGTGCAGTTGCAACATCTCGGTGACATTCACTTCGCAGGTCTGGTGTCTCCCACAACTAATGTTTCAAGGTGGATATTCAAATTCATTAGCGCTCTCTCTCTCAGAATATCTACACTCATTTGTTCCTTCTTCAAGATGGCGGCCCATAGCCACGCCATCACGCAGGGAAATGCGTTGCATGGGTTCCCCCGTCGCTAAATCTGGGCCATGCGACCTAGCTTCGGACGCCGTCTTGAGGCCCTGACCTAGCCTCGGATGCGTCCTGAGGCTCTGACCTAGTCTCGATCTGAGTCGCTGACCTAGCTTCGAGATGTGTCTTCCCCACGCTAGAGTTTGGATTACCTGATTA
Organism: Penaeus japonicus; assembly: GCA_017312705.2. Taxonomy (NCBI): domain Eukaryota; kingdom Metazoa; phylum Arthropoda; class Malacostraca; order Decapoda; family Penaeidae; genus Penaeus; species Penaeus japonicus. Next base: position 109,850 of record BOPN01004058.1, on the reverse strand, counting down.
GTGTCCTAATCTTAGCTCCGGGCACCCCAAAGAACATCAGTTCCACCGTTACCGCCAGACGGGACACATTCCCCTTTCCCATATGTTCATTAACCAGACAGATCACTCCACCAACTAAGAACGGCCATGCACCACCACCCACCGAATCGAGAAAGAGCCTTCATTCTGTCAATCCTTCCGGTGTCCGGGCCTGGTGAGTTTCCCCGTGTTGAGTCAAATTGAGCCGCAGGCTCCACTCCTGGTGGTGCCCTTCCGTCAATTCCTTTAAGTTTCAGCTTTGCAACCATACTTCCCCCGGAACTCAAAGACTTTGGTTTCCCGGAAGCTCCCCGCCGGGTCATGGGAATAACTGCGGCGGATCGCTAGTCAGCATCGTTTAAGGTTAGAACTAGGGCGGTATCTGATCGCCTTCGAACCTCTAACTTTCGTTCTTGATCAATGAAAACATCCTTGGCAGATGCTTTCGCATTAGGTCGTCATGCGACGGTCTAAGAATTTCACCTCTGGCGTCGCAGTACGAATGCCCCCGTCTGCTTCTCTTAAGGGCCATACGTAGTAACCTCTGCAAGATTTTCAGGTTTGCTCCTCGATAGAGTAGGGCCCAGCCGGTCTAAGTCCCTTGCACAACTTCACTGTGTTTAAACCAAAACATTAAATTGAATCATTTACCTAACCGTGTCGTATCTTGCTGTCACCACAATATATGACCGTACAGCTGATCATTAGTTTCCCTGTCCCATCCAGCTATTTGTAAGGTGTTCTGAACAAACCAAGCAGAGTAACACATTACAACAATCGTAGCCATCAAGCTAGTACAGTGGTAATGCGTCGGCCTCACATCCCCGTGGCGGTTACTGCTGTGACTGGGCACCACGGGTAAGGACCAAGATCAGACTTACAGCCAACACTCATTGGCAAACTCTCACGAGGCAGTACATGTTAATACAGACGGGTTCACTATAGTGCATACAAGCCCAGGCGAAGTATTTGCTCCACATATCTGGCTTATCCTTATCCTTAAAACAAGCATCATATCAAAGAATACATAATCAGTAAAAAGTTTTTGCTTCATTCAATATGTGCCAACATTTCCATGTTTACTTTTCCAATTTAACCTTTCTATTTCAACCCTTCTTTTTAAACCCTTTTATTTCAAACTCCCATTTCAAACTTCCCATTTCAACCCTTCTTTTTAAACCCTTTTATTTCAAACTCCCATTTCAAACTTCCCATTTCAACACTTCCTCTTCTAACGATACGCTGGCTCTGATTGCGTGACATCATTTCACATTTTTCATATCCTACAAAAAGGAATCAAATGAGACTGCGATATCAATAACAAAAATGGTCATTTAATTTCCCTAGGCACTTGTTCTTAGAAAAAAAACAAGCTCGGCAATTGAAAAACGGTAGGGGAGGGAGGGGGGAAAGAGAGAGAGAGAGAAATGTCCAATGTCATCTCCGCTTAATCATTGACCTGTCCTGACAGCCATTCCGCTTACATACGACCTAGTATAATATGTCCAGAAGAAATAATATAAACGCAAAGACCTTCAACTTAAATGGGTGTTTCCCAGCTCTCTCCTTCATTGTTTTGTTTACCTCTTATACATCCTCACTTGAGAAACGTCAGATGTGTTTATCAAACGTAATATTTCCTTTTTTTCAGAAAATATAACTATTATATTCCGACAAGTCTTATATATGTTTAAGGCGTAGGTTGACGTACATTTATCGAACTGATATTGCACTCTTTCCATCGAAATACCCTAAACACCTTTAATGTAATGTGATCTTGTATGTTCTACTTCCTCTATATATCAATGATAGTTACAAGATTTGTAGAATTAGCATAAGATTGATGTTCTATATACACTTCTTAGGAGTCAGACTATAAGAAAGAAAATCGATTGCAAAAATAGTCTTTATTTCAATAAATACAACTGTATTCGTAGCCAACAACAAATAGACACACATCATGCAAACACATTTGCAGGCTGGGATGAATCTTGCGATGCTTAGTAGCCACCATGCCCTGAGGAGAAGAAAATATCCATAGAAAGGCAAAAGTATAGATAAATAGATAAAATAGATAGATGGGTGGTGAGACAAATAAACAGATGTAAACAGATAAGTGATTATTTACCTCCGCCATGGCCATGACCACCATAACCACTTCCATGACCATATCCACCGCCGTGTCCACCATGGCCATATCCCTTGTGATCATCGTGGCCGTAGTGAGCCTTGTGTCCACCGTGGTCGCCATAGGAACTCTTGTGGCCGTAGTGGCCCTTGTCACCATAGTGACCATCATGGCCAGCGTGGTCGTCGTGGTACTTGCCCTTCTCGTGGTGTCCCTTGTGGCCATGCGCATCGTGGTGGTGTCCACCCTGGATAAGAAAGACCGAAGGATTATGAACCATTATAGTCATCTAAGACAGACAAAAACAACACAGATACACTGAACAGGAAATGATTAATGTAGCGTTTTCAGTAACTCATTTACACGTAAGAGATTAGTATAAATATGGTCCTTAAACTATACTCACCAAGAGAATCTAGAATAATATCAAACAGTCAAAAACCATTGCCAAAGATAGTATAAATAGTTTCTTGAAAAAAGAGAATCTGGTTCGTACCTTGTAATGGCCTCCCTTGTAGTCGCTGCCCTTGTGTGCTTTGAAATAGGTATCGAGGTCGTCGTAGTTGTTGTGGTATTTCTTGTTGTCGCTGTCGTCGTAGAACTTCTTGGTGTGGCCGTATTCCTCCTTGTGGTAGACGTTCTTGAAGCCCTGTGGAAAAAACAGGTTTATAGTTGCTGAAGATAGTTGAAGACCTACAACTAATAAAAAAATTAATGATGATATATAAGCTCTCGAAACCTTACGAAAAGTGGTTAATTAATGATAATGTTGTGGTAATTTTCAATTTTGTAATGAATCATGCAGTCCAAAATCCAAATTAGATCGTATTTCTGTGCAGAAACAATACGCACTTATCACACTGATTTATATCACATCTTAATGTTAAAATCTAGAATTAGAATTTCATTGCACCGAGGACCTTATTCTGTAAATTAAGATGAGATTCCACTGCAGGAAGGCATACAAGGAAAAAATATGAGGCATATATAGGTCAGAAATGGTATTTCTGTATTAGTTACAAAATTGGCATGAATTGTGGGAAATTCTTTACTTCTCTCTATCCTATTAGCATTAAAGATACTTGAGCTTTACGAAATTTATTTTGGGGGAAGTATCAGCACCCATTTCCAATATGCATAATGTGAAAACCTCTGACCTTATCCTTGTGACCTTTGTTGTGGTGACCCTTGGAGCCGTAGTGGTGACCTTTCCCTCCCTTCTTGCCCTTGTGGGCGTCGCCGTAGTACTTGTGCTTGTCGTCGTGGCCCTTGTAGTGCTTGCCATGGTCGTCATGGTAACCCTTGGGAAAGGAAAACAAAAAATAATTCGAATAAAATGTAACACCTGGAAGTCGTGTAAAGAAATAGTTCAAAATGAAATTGAAAATGGTATTTCATCTAAACAACTCCAGTTTTCTTTCAAGGGAATATTCGTTTCATGTTTGAACGTGGAAATGATTCTCACAGTGTAGTGCGCCTTGCCGTGGTCGCCGTAGTGGCTTCCCTTGTGGCCCTTATCAGCATGGTATCCCTGGTGGCCCTTGTAGCCTCCCTTGTCGTGGTGGGAGCCTCCGTAGCCTCCATGCCCCTTGTAGGAACTTCCTCCTCCGTATCCTCCATATCCTAAAGGGTGTCAGGAAAGTTTATAACTATTGGCAACTCGTATTATCTCCTTTTTTTATATGATGATCTAGAACTTCATCCCCTATATCGAAATTATCTTGTAGCATACAACAGCATCAGCACTATTATAAAGTTAGTACGCAAACAGAATAACAAAGAATGCCATCACTCACCCGTAGCAGAGGCCTGGAGGTCGCCCTTGGCTACGAATGCCACCTGCTGACTCTCCGCCGGCAGAAGAAGGTCGTCCTCGGCAGGGATAACCTCCTCTCGGTCCCCCTTGACGGAGGCCGTCAGCGTCACCGCTATCAGCACAAGGGCTGTCATGATCTGATAGTGATAACACCATGATTTATTAAAGTAAATTTCGTCATGCATTTCTTTCTGCTTTCTGTGTACACTTTATCAACACACACATACACACATCCATACGAAAAAGATGTCAAGAGAGAAGAGGGAAGATAAGAACACATTTACCAAAATGGAAATCAATCCATTTATGGTGTGCTGAAAGTGAAAAGAAGAAAAGGAGAAGGAGAGAGAGAAATGGAGGAAATTTTACAAAGAGAGAGAGAGAAAGAGGGAGAGGGAGAGACGCACCAGTCCACCGCGCCGCATCCTCTTCGATTCCTCCAGGAGATCCGGGGAGAGAAAGAGAGAGAGTCACTCAAGGGTCGAGTCACGACTGACTCCCATCGCTCTCCGGATCACCTTTATAGCGACTCTTCCGAGGCTACGTGAGGTGCAGTTGCAACATCTCGGTGACATTCACTTCGCAGGTCTGGTGTCTGCCACGACTAATGTTTCAAGGTGGATATTCAAATTCATTAGAGACACATTTCATAATGTTTGGTTGGGAAATATGTAGGTCATTCGAACACTCTATTAAACAAACATCATTTTTGTATCGGTACTGGACAGAAATTGAATTATTTAACGCAAAATATGTTGTCTCTAAATTATTTACATTTTCATCAGATTTAATACAATATTGATAGTGTGAAGGGAAAATTAAGCCATGAGTTGTTACCATATGTTTTGAGACCAACAACTGATAAACTCTATTGTAGCCATATGTTAACAATAACATATACATCTGACTTGACAACCTCATATCACGCTATCTCTCTTTTTAGTATCAGTATTATTATAAGTATTACCTTTACTCGTTTCGTACACACTAACACATATTCTTAATTGCGGATGTTCCGTTAAAAAAAAGAAAAAAAAAACATTTAATATTGTCTGGGTTACGTAACATCAACATTACTTACCCCCTAAGGGCCTCAGTACTCGTTCAGTGATTTCCACGCTAAAGATTTCCAGGCTTCCGATTTTATTTAAATAATGTATTCCTGAACTAGCTGGAGGATAACTCTCCTGCGTTATTGATGGTTTAGTCACTATTATATTACCTTAGCTCAAGCATTTTTTTGTCCATCCAATATAGACCTGAAAAATATCTGATATAAAAGAAAAAAAATATGAAAAACATTAAAGGTCAGTCACACATTGTACCCAATATAGCTGTCATTATATGCAATACTTTCAGCAAAGATAATTAAAGCCATCCAATAAAGTAAGTCCAGTAGAGTAAGCTAAAGTACGTCATCTTGTAAAGTAAACTAACTCACGTCATCAATTTATGTAAGCGAAATTCAAGATATCCTAAATGTATGGGACAAGAATCCTTATCAAGCTCCTAATAAAAATTGAAAAATATACCAAGTTTTTTCGAGAAAAAAAAATAAATGTGGCAGATGTACTCTAGAAGAAACATTTAGTCAAAATCGAAGAACAATTTGCCGATAAAAAGTATTCTTACGGATGGCTGTGATATTAACCTCGGTTCTTTCCTTCTCAAATCACTCAAGAGTAATTTCGTTGTTTTTTTTGTTTGTTTGTTTGTTTTTTTTGTTTTTTATTTATGTGTCTCCGTCTCTAATTCGGTAATTCTGAGCCAAGTTTTCAGACCTAAAAGGCGTAAAGCCGGAGCCATAAAGGAGTATCTTTCCCTACGTTGTAAAATGAGTAAGAGTGAAGCGAAGGCAGCAAGACGTATGGCGAACCAATCAGCTCACGGTTACTCGCTCACACCCAGCCAATCAGGAGTTGTTGTTTTTTTTTGTTTTGTGATTTTCTTTTTCTTTTTAATCACGATTCGTTTTCTCTCTCTCTCTCTCTCTCTCTCTCTCTCTCTCTCTCTCTCTCTCTCTCTCTCTCTCTCTCTCTCTCTCTCTCTCTACCCTAAACACCTTTAATGTAATGTGATCTTGTATGTTCTACTTCCTCTATATATCAATGATAGTTACAAGATTTGTAGAATTAGCATAAGATTGATGTTCTATATACACTTCTTAGGAGTCAGACTATAAGAAAGAAAATCGATTGCAAAAATAGTCTTTATTTGAATAAATACAACTGTATTCGTAGCCAAATAACAAATAGACATCATGCAAACACATTTGCAGGCTGGGACAGGAATCTGCGATGCTTAGTAGCCACCATGCTCTGAGGAGAAGAAAATATCCATAGAAAGGCAAAAGTATAGATAAATAGATAAAATAGATAGATGGGTGGTGAGACAAATAGACAGATGTAAACAGATAAGTGATTATTTACCTCCGCCATATCCGCCATGGCCATGGCCACCATAACCACTTCCATGACCATATCCACCGCCGTGTCCACCATGGCCATATCCCTTGTGATCGTCGTGGCCATAGTGAGCCTTGTGTCCACCGTGGTCGCCATAGGAACTCTTATGGCCGTAGTGGCCCTTGTCACCGTAGTGGCCATCATGGCCAGCGTGGTCGTCGTGGTACTTGCCCTTCTCGTGGTGTCCCTTGTGGCCATGCGCATCATGGTGGTGTCCACCCTGGATAAGAAAGACCGAAGGATTATGAACCATTATAGTCATCTAAGACAGACAAAAACCACACAGATACACTGAACAGGAAATGATTAATGTAGCGTTTTCAGTTACTCATTTACACGTAAGAGATGAGTATAAATATGCCCCTTAAACCATACTCACCAAGAGAATCTAGAATAATATCAAGCAGTCAAAAACCATTGCCAAAGATAGTATAAATAGTTTCTTGAAAAAAGAGAATCTGGTTCGTACCTTGTAGTGGCCTCCCTTGTAATCGCTGCCCTTGTGTGCTTTGAAGTAGGTATCGAGGTCGTCGTGGTTGTTGTGGTATTTCTTGTTGTCGCTGTCGTCGTAGAACTTCTGGTGTGGCCATGTATTCCTTGCAGGTAGACGTTCTTGAAGCCCTGTGGAAAAAACAGGTTTATAGTTACAAGATAGTTGAAGACCTACAACTAATAAAAAAATTAATGATGATATATAAGCTCGGAAACCTTCCGAAAAGTGGTTAATTAATGATAATGTTGTGGTAATTTTCAATTTTGTAATGAATCATACAGTCCAAAATCCAAATTAGATCGTATTTCTGTGCAGAAACAATACGCACTTATCACACTGATTTATATCACATTTTAATGTTAAAATCTAGAATTAGAATTTCATTGCACTGAGGACCTTATTCTGGAAATTAAGATGAGATTCCACTGCATGAAGGCATACAAGGAAAAATATGAGGCATATATAGGTCAGAAATGGTATTTCTGTATTAGTTACAAAATTGGCATGAAATTGTGGGAAATTCTTTACTTCTCTCTATCATATTAGCATTAAAGATACTTGAGCTTTACGAAATTTATTTTAGAAGTATCGTTACCTATTTCCGATATGCATAATGTGAAACCTCTGGACCTTATCCTTGTGACCTTTGTTGTGTGACCTTGGGAGTCGTAGTGGTGACCTTTCCCTCCCTTCTTGCCCTTGTGGGCGTCGCCGTAGTACTTGTGTTTGTCGTCGTGGCCCTTGTAGTGCTTGCCATGGTCGTCATGGTAACCCTTGGGAAAGGAAAACAAAAAATATTTCGAATAAAATGTAACACCTGGAAGTCGTGTAAAGAAATAGTTCAAAATGAAATTAAAAATGGTATTTCATCTAAACAATTCTAATTTTCTTTCAAGGGAATGTTCATTTGATGTTTGAACGTGGAAATGATTCTCACACTGTATTGCGCTCTTAAGCCGTGGTCGCCGTAGTGGCTTCCCTTGTGGCCCTTATCAGCGTGGTATCCCTTGGTGTCCTTGCAGCCCCTTGTCGTGGTGGGAGCCTCCGTAGCCTCCATGCCCCTTGTAGGAACTTCCTCCTCCGTATCCTCCATATCCTAAAGGGTACTGTGGAAAGTTTAGAGAATTGTCATAAAATCCTGTATTATCTCCTTTTCTATATAATGATCTAGAACTTCATCCCTTATATCGAAATTATCTTGTAGCATACAACAGCATCAGCACTATTATAAAGTTAGTAGGCAACAGAATAACAAAGAATGCCATCACCACCTGCAGCAGAGCTGAGGTCGCCTTGCTGAAGGAATGCCACCTACACCTCCGGCAGAAGAAGGTCCCCAGCAGGGATAACCTCTCCGGTCCCCTGACGGAGGCCGTCATGTCACCCGCCATCAGCACAAGGGCTGTCATGATCTGATAGTGATAACACCATAATTATTATATTAAATTTTCACATGTATTTTTCTCTCGCTTATGTACACTTTATCAACACACACACATCCATACGAAAAAGATGTCAAAAGAGAGAAGAGGGAAGATATGAACACATTTACCAAAATGGAAATCAATCCATTTATGGTGTGCTGAAAGTGTAAAGAAGAAAAGGAGAAGGAGAGAGAGAAATGGAGGAAATTTTACAAAGAGAGAGAGAGAAAGAGGGAGAGGGAGAGACGCACCAGTCCACCGCGCCGCATCCTCTTCGATTCCTCCAGGAGATCCGGGGAGAGAAAGAGAGAGAGTCACTCAAGGGTCGAGTCACGACTGACTCCCATCGCTCTCCGGATCACCTTTATAGCGACTCTTCCGAGGCTACGTGAGGTGCAGTTGCAACATCTCGGTGACATTCACTTCGCAGGTCTGGTGTCTCCCACAACTAATGTTTCAAGGTGGATATTCAAATTCATTAGCGCTCTCTCTCTCAGAATATCTACACTCATTTGTTCCTTCTTCAAGATGGCGGCCCATAGCCACGCCATCACGCAGGGAAATGCGTTGCATGGGTTCCCCCGTCGCTAAATCTGGGCCATGCGACCTAGCTTCGGACGCCGTCTTGAGGCCCTGACCTAGCCTCGGATGCGTCCTGAGGCTCTGACCTAGTCTCGATCTGAGTCGCTGACCTAGCTTCGAGATGTGTCTTCCCCACGCTAGAGTTTGGGTTACCTGATTAGTGTCCTAATCTTAGCTCCGGGCACCCCAAAGAACATCAGTTCCACCGTTACCGCCAGACGGGACACATTCCCCTTTCCCATATGTTCTTTAAGGGCCATACGTAGTAACCTCTGCAAGATTTTCGGGTTTGCTCCTCGATAGAGTAGGGCCAGCCGGTCTAAGTCCCTTGCACATCTTCACTGTGTTTAAACCAAAACATTAAATTGAATCATTTACCTAACCGTGTCGTATCTTGCTGTCACCACAATATATGACCGTACAGCTGATCATTAGTTTCCCTGTCCCATCCAGCTATTTGTAAGGTGTTCTGAACAAACCAAGCAGAGTAACACATTACAATCGTAGCCATCAAGCTAGTACAGTGGTAATGCGTCGGCCTCACCTCCCCGTGGCGGTTACTGCTGTGACTGGGCACCACGGTGGGTAAGGACCAAGATCAGACTTACAGCCAACACTCATTGGCAAACCTCACGAGTCAGTACATGCTAATACAGATGGGTTCACTATAGTGCATATAAGCCCAGGCGAAGTATTTGCTACACATATCTGGCTTATCCTTATCCTTAAAACAAGCATCATATCAAAGAATACATAATCAGTAAAAAGTTTTTGCTTCATTCAATATGTGCCAACATTTCCATGTTTACTTTTCCAATTTAACCTTTCTATTTCAACCCTTCTTTTTAAACCCTTTTATTTCAAACTCCCATTTCAAACTTCCCATTTCAACACTTCCTCTTCTAACGATACGCTGGCTCTGATTGCGTGACATCATTTCACATTTTTCATATCCTACAAAAAGGAATCAAATAAGACTGCGATATCAATAACAAAAATGGTCATTTAATTTCCCTTGGCACTTGTTCTTAGAAAAGACAAGCTCGGCAGTTGAAAAACGGCAGGGAGGGAGGGGGGAGCAGAGAGAGAGAGAAATGTCCAATGTCATTCCTAGGGGCTTTTTTAATCATTGACCTGTCCTGACAGCCATTCCGCTTACATACGACCTAGTATAATATGTCCAGAAGAAATAATATAAACGCAAAGACCTTCAACTTAAATGGGTGTTTCCCAGCTCTCTCCTTCATTGTTTTGTTTACCTCTTATACATCCTCACTTGAGAAACGTCAGATGTGTTTATCAAACGTAATATTTCCTTTTTTTCAGAAAATATAACGATTATATTCCGACAAGTCTTATATATGTTTAAGGCGTAGGTTGACGTACATTTATCGAACTGATATTGCACTCTTTCCATCGAAATACCCTAAACACCTTTAATGTAATGTGATCTTGTATGTTCTACTTCCTCTACATATCAATGATAGTTACAAGATTTGTAGAATTAGCATAAGATTGATGTTCTATATACACTTCTTAGGAGTCAGACTATAAGAAAGAAAATCGATTGCAAAAATAGTCTTTATTTGAATAAATACAACTGTATTCGTAGCCAACAACAAATAGACACACATTATGCAAAACACATTTGCAGGCTGGGATGAATTCCAGGATGCTTAGTAGCCACCATGCCCTGAGGAGAAGAAAATATCCATAGAAAGGCAAAAGTATAGATAAATAGATAAAATAGATAGATGGTGCAGAGACAAATAGACAGATGTAAACAGATAAGTGATTATTACCTCCGCCATATCCGTTATGGCCACCATAACCACTTCCATGACCATATCCACTGCCGTGTCCACCATGGCCATCCTCAGGATCGTCGTGGCCATAGTGAGCCTTGTGTCCACCGTGGTCGCCATAGGAACCTGTGGCCAGTGGCCCTTGTCACCATAGTGGCCATCATGGCCAGCGTGGTCGTCGTGGTACTTGCCCTTCTCGTGGTGTCCCTTGTGGCCATGCGCATCGTGGTGGTGTCCACCCTGGATAAGAAAGACCGAAGGATTATGAACCATTGTTAGCCATTCAAGACAGACAAAAACCACACAGATACACTGAACAGGAAATGATTAATGAAGGTTTTCAGTTACTCTATTTACACGTGTAAGAGATGAGTATAAATATGCCCCTTAAACCATAATTTCACCAAGAGAATCTAGAATATCATCAAACAGCCAAAAACCATTGCCAAAGATAGTATAAATAGTTTCTTGAAAAGAGATATATATATATATATATGATATATATGTATATGTTTTTGTATACAGCTCGGTAAGATCTTTCAGACTTCAGACTAATATAGAGTTATTCAGGTGTTCAGGAATCGAACTGTTGTAGAGAAATCTAAATAATATTGAACTTATACACTGAAATGGCCCCAGAAAAAAGATTGCTGGTTTGAAAAATATAGAGCAGGTATTACGAGAGAGAGAAAAGGAGAATAGAGAGAGGGAAAGAGTGAGACGGAAAGTGAAGTGAAACAGAGAGGAATTATAAGGATAACATAAGAAAGAGAAAATATGACGTTTCCTCCTACCTTGTAATGGCCTCCCTTGTAGTCGCTGCCCTTGTGTGCTTTGAAGTAGGTATCGAGGTCGTCGTAGTTGTTGTGGTATTTCTTGTCGTCGCTGTCGTCGTAGAACTTCTTGGTGTGGCCGTATTCCTCCTTGTGGTAGGCGTTCTTGAAGCCCTGCGATGAAATATATTAGTTTCGCCTTTTTGATGATAACCCAATCGTATTTGAAGCCCCACGAAAGATGTGGCATTTGGTGTTCTTCGTGTTGTCATGAGGAATTTTACGATTTCAGTTTAAAAAGTATGACAATAATAATCTAAATGTATTGTTGACCAAAAGTACCAATACAAGAAAACCTCTGACCTTATCCTTGTGACCTTTGTTGTGGTGACCCTTGGAGCCGTAGTGATGACCTTTCCCTCCCTTCTTGCCCTTGTGGGCGTCGCCGTAGTACTTATGCTTGTCGTCGTGGCCCTTGTAGTGCTTGCCATGGTCGTCATGGTAACCCTTGGGAAAGGAAAACAAAAAATAATTAGAATGAAATGTAGCACCTGGAAGTCGTGTAAAGAAATAGTTCATAATGAAATTGAAAATAGTGTTTCATCTAAATAATTCTAGTTATCTTTTAAGGTAATGTTCATTTCATGTTTGAACGTGGAAATGATTCTCACAGTGTAGTGCGCCTTGCCGTGGTCGCCGTAGTGGCTTCCCTTGTGGCCCTTATCAGCATGGTATCCCTGGTGGCCCTTGTAGCCTCCGTTGTCGTGGTGGGAGCCTCCGTAGCCTCCATGCCCCTTGTAGGAACCTCCTCCTCCGTATCCTCCATATCCTAGAGAATGTCAAGAATTGTACCGTAACTGAACTGTTGATAGAAAACCTGACTCATACCAATAAGTATAGTTGATGAAAATGCTATTAGACTTAAATGATTAAGTTTACAGTATAAGAATCAAACCGAAACGCTATTCTAGTTAGACTTTACGAAATTGTGCTTTCTCATGCATGGCATTTTAGCAGATGTCCTGAGGAACTGGCTAGGAGAACGTGTTACTTAGAGAGAACTGACCCGTAGCAGAAGCTTGGAGGTCGTCCTTGGCCACGAGTGCCACCTGCTGACTCTCCGCCGGTAAGAAAAGGTCGTCCTCGACAGGGATGACCTCTTGCTCTCCCTTGGCGGAGATCGATAGCATCACCGCCATCAGCACGGCGGCTTTTGTCTGTTGGAGGAATTTGGAGCCTTTTTTTTCTTTTTCTTTTACTATTTGCACTATTAGGAGATTAATTATATTAAATTTTGTAGAGTGTACGGTGTGAAAAAAAAGAATATGTATGGATCAATTGAGAGATGAAGTGCAAACAAAAACGACAAAAAATATATATATATACATATATATGTATATATATATATATATATATATATTATATATATATATATACTTATATATACATATATACATATACATATATATATGCATATGGATATATACATAGGTGTATGTATATATGTATAGATATATATACATATCTTATATATATACATATATATATTTACATATACATATATATATATTTATATATACATATATATCTACATATATATATATCTTCCAAGGGCTACGTGAGGTGCAGTTGCAACATCTCGGTGACATTCACTTCGCAGGTCTGGTGTCTCCCACAACTAATGTTTCAAGGTGGATATTCAAATTCATTAGAGACACATTTCATAATGTTTGGTTGGGAAATATGTAGGTCATTCGAACACTCTATTAAACAAACATCATTTTTGTATCGGTACTGGTCAGAAATTGAATTATTTAATGCAAAATATGTTGTCTCTAAATTATTTACATTTTCATCAGATTTAATACAATATTGATAGTGTGAAGGGAAAATTAAGCCATGAGTTGTTACCATATGTTTTGAGACCAACAACTGATAAACTCTATTGTAGCCATATGTTAACAATAACATATACATCTGACTTGACAACCTCATATCGCTATCTCTCTTTTAGTATCAGTATTATTATAAGTATTACGCTACTCGTTTCGTACACACTAACACATATTCTTAATTGCGGATGTTCCGTTAAAAAAAAGAAAAAAACATTTAATATTGTCACAGATTTACTTTTTTCATCAACATTACTTACCCCCTAAGGGCCTCAGTACTCGTTCAGTGATTTCCACGCTAAAGATTTCCAGGCTTCCGATTTTATTTAAATAATGTATTCCTGAACTAGCTGGAGGATAACTCTCCTGCGTTATTGATGGTTTAGTCACTATTATATTACCTTAGCTCAAGCATTTTTTTGTCCATCCAATATAGACCTGAAAAATATCTGATATAAAAGAATAAAAAAATGAAAAATATTAAAGGTCAGTCACACATTGTACCCAATATAGCTGTCATTATATGCAATACTTTCAGCAAAGATAATTAAGCCATCAATAAAGTAAGTCCAGTAGAGTAAGCTAAAGTACGTCATCTTGTAAAGTAAACCCAACTCGTCATCAATTTATGTAAGCGAAATTCAAGATATCCTAAATGTATGGGACAAGAATCCTTATCAAGCTCCTAATAAGGAGTGAAAAATATACCAAGTTTTTTCGAGAAAAAAAATAAATGTGGCAGATGTACTCTAGAAGAAACATTTAGTCAAAATCGAAGAACAATTTGCCGATAAAAGTATTCGCGGATGGCTGTGATATTAACCTCGGTTCTTTCCTTCTCAAATCACTCAAGAGTAATTTCGTTGTTTTTTTTGTTTGTTTGTTTGTTTTTTATTTATGTGTCTCCGTCTCTAATTCGGTAATTTATAGGCAAGTTTTCAGACCTAAAAGGCGTAAAGCCGGAGCCATAAAGGAGTATCTTTCCCTACGTTGTAAAATGAGTAAGAGTGAAGCGAAGGCAGCAAGACGTATGGCGAACCAATCAGCTCACGGTTACTCGCTCACACCCAGCCAATCAGGAGTCTTTTTTTTTTTTTTTTTTTTTTTTTTTTTTTTTTTTTTTTTTTACTTTTTCTTTTTAATCACGATTCGTTCTCTCTCTCTCTCTCTCTCTCTCTCTCTCTCTCTCTCTCTCTCTCTCTCTCTCTCTCTCTCTCTCTCTCTCTCTCTCTCTCTCTCTCTCTCTCTCTCTCTCTCTCTCTCTCTCTCTCTCTCTCTCTTTCTCTTTCACTCTCTCTCTCTCTCTCTCTCTCTCTCTCTCTCTCTCTCTCTCTCTCTCTCTCTCTCTCTCTCTCTCTCTCTCTCTCTCTCTCTCTCTCTCTCTCTCTCTCTCTCTCTCTCCCTCTCTCTTTCTCTTTCACTCTCTCTCTCTCTCTCTCTTTCCATCTTTCATT
>BOPN01004058.1:72500-75000 GCA_017312705.2 Penaeus japonicus | reverse complement strand
CTTCACCACTTTGCTATTCTAGCTGCACCACTCTTGCTCTCCGGCCAAGAATCTCGTCTTTCCATTCCCTCTTTCTTTCAATTCTGTTACACTTTCTCTGTGTACGATTTTGCAGTTTCTCACTCCTTTGACTTAGCCTACCACCGTTCCTGTCGGTCAATAAGTGATCGATTCCCTCCTCAGAAAATAAAATGAGTCGATAATTCCTAAATCGGAAGCTATTGCAAAATCAATATCCCTTTCCCTGAAGTTCACTCTCCTGATTCCAATCCAACACACACTCTTCCAATTCCTTGTTTGTTTCTCGCTAATGTATCCTTCAAATCTCCTCTGTCCTTTGTTATTCCCCCTTCCTCTTGTATCCTTCTAAACTCTTGATCTATTTGCTCTCTGAAAGCATCCTCTTCTTCATTTCCTAAGGCAATTTGCGATGCATAAGCACTCGCGATGTTTACCTTTTTTCTTCAAGAGCCAATTTAACACTCATCATCAGTCTTCCTTTTCTTCTCCTAACACGTCTAAAACAGTCTTTGTTGATTTTCCTTGATTCTGTCCCCACTCCATGTCTTTCTTGTTCATCGGCACTTTTTTGAGGGAGTTTGAACCCACCCTCTAATTCCCTTAGCCTTCCTTCCCTAACAACTTGTTTCTTTGATATATATCTTCTTGCCATCAAATCATTAGTCTCCATTTGTTCCAGCCATGTAAACAATATTTACTATTCCCATTCCTAATATCTCTCTCTCTCTCTCTCTCTCTCTCTCTCTCTCTCTCTCTCTCTCTCTCTCTCTCTCTCTCTCTCTCTCTCTCTCTCTCTCTCTCTCTCTCTCTCTCTCTCTCTCTCTCTCTCTCTCTCTCTCTCTCTCTCTCTCTCTCTCTCTCTCTCTCTCTCTCTCTCTCTCTCTCTCTCTCTCTCTCTCTCTCTACTAAACAAGTTTCTGTGGCCATTCCCGCATTAGACTCGGTAGCCTCAGGGTTCAGAATTTACGAATTCTATTAACATTATGTAGCCTCTCGTTTAATGCTCATATCAAACCTTGTGCCCCTCTTACCCTAAAAAGACGTGTATATTATATTTCAAGGCAAAATTAATTCCTATGAACATATTTGTTTATATCATTATTATAATCATTATTTAATTATTCTCATATGAATTACTATCATCCTCATTATTATCATTATTACTGTTATTATCATTATCATTATTACTATTATTATCATTATCATTATTGCTACTATTATTATTATCACTGCTGCTATCTTTATTATAATTTCCGTGGTCATCATTATCATGATTGTTATTATCATAGTTATTCACATTATCTCGATCATTATCATTAGCATTATTTTTGTTATTACTATCATTATTATGGCTGCTATTATCATCATCAATTTCTTGAGATTATCATTATATTCTTATCATCATTCTTATTATCGTCGTTGTTGTAATCATTATATATAAAAATAAATAAATAAATACACACACACACACACACACACACACACACATATATATATATATATATATATATATATATATATATATATATATATGTGTGTGTGTGTGTGTGTGTGTGTGTGTGTGTGTGTGTGTGTGTGTGTGTGTGTGTGTGTGTGTGTGTGTGCATACATGTATATGAAGGCTCCTAATGCAACCACCCAAACAGTTAATGAACAATTATAATTATATCTAAGCGTTAGTAGATTCCGTAGGCGCTGTGACGTCATAGCAACTCAGACACCCTCGCATGCGCCAACCTCCTTTGCTGTTAAACAATAAATAGATAAATAAATAAATAAAATCCGGGCCATTCAGACACATAAGACCCTCTGGCGAGAATACTGCTCATAATTTGCAATGCCGCGACACTGTGCATAATGTGCTACCCCCTCCCTCTCCCCACCCATTTAGTTTTGAAGTAAGTCCACAATAATCTTCAGATACATGACCTGTTGTCTTGGGCTGACCTTAATGCAACGACCATGTAATTTCCGTTAAAAAGGAGTTTAAGATACATGGAAGAGGGTAATATAATACCACGAGGTAATTGGAAGAACATATACTCACGAAACAGAATGTAATAAGCTGCATATCATAATGCAAGTAAATCGTGTATTTGTAATGCAATGAAGGTAACTTTACCTGACCTGATCTGACATGTTCTAACCTAACTGAATTATACAACCAGTGGCCTGTCTGGACTTTGTCGATAGGGCTGACCCAAAGGGGACACTGATTCATGCAAGGATGGAATGAAAAAACACAAGCACCCCCCCCCACACACACACACACATACATACATACATACATACATACATACACACATACATACAAACATAGAAATAACAATAGCCATGTTAAGCATAATCATAAACATCATTGTCCCTTCTCAGGTGAGAGTCTGAGATAATGCAATAGCACCTGGAGGAGGCGGGATAGAATGCAACTCCTGGATGCAAGAAAACGCAAACCCGTGATAAAGCAGCGAGGAAGAATTTA